>OX359276.1:29018864-29208864 GCA_947179155.2 Hedera helix | reverse complement strand
GTGGCTCACCAATATGGTCCTAGTTCGAAAGCAGAATGGAAAATGGAGGGTCTGTATTGATTACACGAATCTCAATAAAGCATACCCAAATGACTTCTACCCCCTCCTTCACATAGACCAATTGATTGATGCTACTTTGGAAAACGCTATACTAAGTTTCCTCGACGCATTTTCAGGGTACAACCATATTTTAATGGCGAAGGAAGATATCCCGAAAACGTCTTTTATTACTCACATAATCATTATTTTTCAGCACTTAGACTCTTCATTATTCTTAAGATATCTGTAAATACAACCATTATACTAGTGAATTCTTCTCTCTCTTCGTGGTTTTTTTCCAATTGGGTTTCCACATAAAATCTCTCGTGTTTTTGCAATAATTTCTTTTGATTTATTTGCATTTGACGTCTATTTTTATTCGTTGTTTTGTGATTTAAACGGGTGGTACAAAATTTGGCATTAATAGATATTATTTCAATATGAAAATGATTAATTGTAATAGGAAACTTGAGCATTAATGGATATTATTTCAATATGAAAATGATTCATTGTAATAGGAAACTTGAATCCATTAATGATTCATATGTTTCTATCATCACTCAGGTATTTTATTATGTGTTCTTTGAATAATAAAAAAAATGAGATTATCATTCAATGATGCATTTGCTCCTAAGATTTTTAGCTAAATTTCTCAAAACAACAAAATGAATAACGACAATTTGGTGGTTTGCTAAGTATTTGTTCATGTGTTATATTCTGCAAAGATTGTTTAACAGAGAATTTCTATATATTTCTCCATGATGCCTACATAACATGGTTAATTTGTAAATAGAAGGTAATGATCTTTCTTTCTTTTTTTTTTTTTAAGTATGGTAATCATACTTTTCATTTTTTGCAATAATCATATTCAGGAAGATTGCCATCACAATATTTACATAATACAAATGTCTAGCATAATTTATCATGCGTGTAGATTCATATGGTGGAACCTTAGATGAATTTACATTTAGCATGGACCGCCTATATTGTGCTGTTTTACGTGCATTTCATCATTTCTTTTTATCATTTATCTCACATTCAACACTTTTTTTAATTCTTTTTATACCGGGGAGGGTGAGTCCATGATGGCAGGAGGTTAGCGCGGTCTGTTGATCGTAGGGATGAACACAACAATCGGGGAGAAGACGGCACAAGACAAACCTAAAATGTTAACAACGAAAATCAGGAGGTGCGGTGAAACGACTCTAATTCAATCATGAAAAGGATGGCCGATTGGGAATGACAGTTAGCCGAAGTGAAGTCAGGAACTAAACCAGTAGATACCAAGTCTCCATTCTCAGTTCCAATCAATATGGAGAAAGCCGACCTGAAGATGAAGTTACCACCTTTGGAGTCTTTCGATGGTACCGAGGACCCCTACGACCACACTAATTCATACAAGATTGTCATAGGGTATTACAACCATTCCGATGCAGGGATGTGCAAAATCTTTATAACTACACTAAAGAAGGCGGCGAGGCAATGGATCGTGTCTTTACCATTGGGGAGTATAAATTCATGGAAAGAATTGTGTGATAAGTTTCATGACTGATTCGGAAGCAACAAGAAGAGGGGGAAGTTGACGGCGTCGCTGTTGTAAATTATACAAATGAGTGATGAAACATTAAATCACTATGTACAAATATTCAGGGAGGCAGCTGGGGCAGTGGTTAACTTGAACATGACTCAGGCGTTGGGGTTTTTTTTATTACGGGGTTGGATGTATGTAGGTCAAAGAAGTCGATGAAAGACATCATGTTCAAACCTCCAAAAGACTTGGCCGACACATACGAGCATGCGAAAAACTTTATTTCAATTGAAGAGGCAATTGCAACATTGACAAGGAATCAGATGGGGTCGGATCATTACAAAACCAAAGAAGGGAAGTCAGACATGTTGGATCGACTGGGCCCAAAGGGAAACAATCAGACAAATAGGCCTCCGATCTAGCCTAGATTTGAGCTGAAAACATATGCTCCTTTAAACGCTGATCGAGTGCAAATATTAAAGGAAATAAGAGGAAAGCCATTTTTTGAACCCCCAATCAAAAACTAAAGGGTATCAGGGATATACGAATTTGTTTTATTACTATCATCAGATGCCCGGGTATAGCGCAGAAATGTGTTACGAGTTGAATGAGCTGATTGAGAAAAATGTTCAGAATGGAAGATTATTACATTTTGTAGTAGGACATAAAGTTCCACACCGAGGACGGGCATAAATGGATAACCAAACCGAGACGAACACAGACCGACCGAGGCGGGTTATTGATATCATCACCAGAGGAATACCTAAAAGACAGGCAGGGAAACGTCGACGTTCAACTTCGAAAATTGTGATGACACTTGGGGGACAATCGACTAGACAAGAACGACTCTTTCTGGGACTGCGATCTTATTCACTGACGAAGACTACCCCCCCCCCCCCCCGATACGGTGGAATCACATAAAGAAGCTTTGGTGATAACAACCCAGGTAGGGCCTGTAGACATGAAGAGAATTATGATCGACAATAGACCATCTATTGATTTGTTGCATAACCACGCTTACCAACGCATGGATATGATGGGAGTCAGGCTAGAGGTCGGGCAAGAGTCACCTTTATATGAATTTGGGAATAAAACGGTGCCCGTAATCGGAACAGTTGAGTTGCCGGTAGTGTTCGAGGAAGCCCATAAACAAGTTGAAATCAATGTGAAGTTTTTGGTAGTACAAGTGGACTCGGCATATAATGTCATTCTCGGACGGACAATGTTATCTGCTCTTCAAGCTATTACTTCAATTCCTCATTTCAAAATAAAGTTTTCTACCTCCCATGGAGTCGGTGAAGTGAGAGGGGATCTTGACATTACTAGAAGATATTATCGGTATACACTAACAACACCTGTAATCGGGGCTAGAAAATAGAAGCAGACTTTAACTATGGATAAAGAGCCTTTCACCGAAGGAGTCACGGAGCCCTTGGTGTTCCCCGCTGAGGAGACTGAAGATGTGGAGCTCATTCCGGGCAACAAGGAGAAGTTGGTTAAAATAGGTGCCAGATTGCAAGGTACTTTGAAGAAAGGGTTGATAGATCTACTCAGAACATATGCAGATATCTTCGCCTGGACACCTCGTGCTATGCCAGGGATGGCAGAAGACGTGGCCATCTACAGGATGTCAGTTGATCCTAAAAAGAAACCCGTGTTCCAGAAGAAGCGAATTTTCTTTCCCGAATGACAAAAGATTATTAACGAGAAAGTGAGGAGGTTGTTGGATGCGAGAATAATTGAGGAAATAGAATATTCGGAGTGGCTCGCCAATGTGGTCTTAGTCCAAAAGCAGAATGAAAAATGGAGGGTTTGTATTGATTACACGGATCTCAATAAAGCATGCCCAAATGACTTCTACCCTCTCCCTCACATAGACCAATTGATTGATGCTACTTCGGAAAACGCTATACTAAGTTTCCTCGACGCATTTTCAAGGTACAACCAGATTTTGATGGCGAAGGAAGATATCCCGAAGATGTCTTTTATTACTCACAGAACCATTATTTTTCAGCGCTTAGGCTCTTCATTATTCTTAAGATATCTGTAAACACAACCATTATACTAGTGAACTCTTGTCTCTTTTCGTGGTTTTTTTTCAATTGAGTTTTCGAGTAAAATCTCTCATATTATTGCAATAATTTCTTTTGGTTTATTTGTGTTTGACGTCTATTTTTATTCGTTGTTTTGTGATTTAAACGGGTAATATAAAATTTGACGTTAACATATATTATTTCAATATGAAAATGATTCATTGTAATGGTAAACTTGAATCCATTAATAATTCATATGTTTCTATCATCACTCAGGTATTTTATTATGTGTTCTTTGAATAATAAAAAAAGTGAGATTATCATTCATTGATGCATGTGCTACTAAGATTTTTAGCTAAATTTCTCAAAACAACAAAATGAGTAACGACAATTTGGTGGTTTGCTAAGTATTTGTTCATGTGTTATATTCTGCGAAGATTTATTTAACAAAGAATTTCTATATATTTCTCCATGATGCCTACATGACACGGTTGATCTGTAAATGGAAGGTAATGATCTTTCTTTCTTCTTTTTTTAAGTATGGTAAGCGTACTTTTCATTTGTTGTAATAATCTTATTCAGGAAGATTGCCATCACAATATTTGCATCATACAAATGTCTAGCGTAATTTATCGTGCGTGTAGATTCATATGGTAGAACCTCAAATGAATTTACATTTAGCATGGACCGCTTATATTGTGCTCTTCTACGTGCATTTCATCATTTCCTTTTATCGTCTATCTCACATTCAACGTGCTTTTTATATCTCTCCCTCCTTGCACCGTTGGAACATGTGATTCATGACAATCAAGTGTAAGTGATGATATGAAAGTCAATTCAACGACCTTCTTATTTATAAGTTAGAGTAAATGAAAATGTAGTATTATTGATATACTATTTAAGAGAATTAATTATAATTATACTTATTATATTTAAACATGTATTATTATTATTATGTAATTCGTAACTTGAAAATTATAAGCTATGACCAAATTACCCCTGAGATAACCAACAAATTAATTAATCTCTATTTGAATTATTATGTATTGGTATTGATTACTTTAGAATGACTACAAATTTTATACAAAAAAATTAACAAATATAGACCACTTATAATTGTCGATGTGATATTCTAAATCTTAATAAGATTCATTTAGTAATATTTGCGAATAATAATATATGAAATTTCATTTTTGAGTTGATAATATAGGTTTTTGTATTTAAAAAGTAATTTAGGTCAAATAATTTTTCTTCCAGAAAAAGCCTTTTCGATTTTCAAGAATTCACATTCACAGTTAATGTTTTTACGGGATATGAAAATACAATATCTAATAAAAATTCAAAAATAAAAAGTGATTAAAAACCCTAATTAAACTTAATTAGAAAACCCTAAACCTATTTATAAAACCCTAAACATAATTAGGGAATACTAAACCTAATTAAGATATCCTAACTACTAATTAGAAAACCCTAACCCTAATTAGGGTTAATTAAGTCTAGTTTAACAAACCAACCAATGAGAAAGAAACAAGGAGTGTGGAGGAGTGTGTTCAACTCACTTTGACACGCTTTAGAATTTATCAACCAATAAGGAAGAAGGAAGGAGTGTGTCAAGCACACTTTGGCACACTCTAGCACAAACTTAGAAGGTAATGATCATATTCAAGATCCCTAGCAACACCAATGATTAAAGCCAATATATTTTGGAAGTAAAATGTGAGAAGTTACCTAAAAACCCTAACCCTAAATTGCCTATAAATACCAACCTTCACTCATTCATTAAATCCACGAAATTCACAACTCATATACTTCTAAAACAAGTCTAGAAATCAACCATCATAAGTCCCAAATCAGCTTCCTAGATTAGAAATCAAGATATGTTCAAAATTAGGTAAAACCCTAAATTTTATGTAAATCTTTGATCCTTCGGTAAATTTTTTGTTTCGTTGTTTAGTAATCGCTGATATGTTGTTAATTAGTGATCTGGGCCGTTGAAACATAGTTTCATGGGTGGTTGAAACATAGTTTCATAATGTTTAAATGCATACAAAGATTGAATTTAGCTCTTTGTCCATGAATAGTAGAAAAAATAGTTTGACAGGGTACTTTGTTAGGTTTGTAGACTAAATCCTGTTGTTACTTTAGTCTATTTTTAGGTTTGTAGTTATAGTCTGTCATGAGGTGAAGAAACAGGAACAAACCTTACCTCAAACGGATCATTGTGCAGAAAGTTATGCTAGCTAGAAAGTGTCTGCTCAATCACAACTCATTGTCGATTTTTTTTTGGAATTTTTGAAATTTTTTTGGAATTTTCAAAAATTTCCAAAAAATGAAGAATGGCCCTGACAAGCTATTTTACTAGCCTAGATCTTTATATTATTTTGTTATTTGAGTTAAAACTTTACATCTAGGTCTAGTATTAGATGTATACTACAATTTAGAACCATTTAGTATACCAAAATAGTGTTGGAGTTGTGATAAAACCTTGTCAGAAAGTGTCAACCCGACATTGACTGGCTATTTTCTAAGTTACCCAAAAAACTCAAGAACAGGCCTGACAGGCCATTTGATCGAATCTAATCTTGCAACAGGGATGTTGTTAAGGTTAGATATTAGTATCTAGATGTACATCATCATGAATACTACAACTAGGAACCATAGGGCTGTTCAAAAATTTCAGTTTTTTTCGGTTTTTTGGTTAACTGAACCGGTCGGTTCGGTACAAAATCGACCAGTTCGGTATACCGGTTGGTACCTGCTCGATACCGGTTCGACGTTTAGGGGGTCCGGTACATACCGGATTGAACCGATTGTACCGGTTATCTTTTTTTTTTAATAATAATAATTATTATTAATAAATAATTACTAATAATAATAAAAATAATACTAATAATAAAAATATTAAAAATAATATTAATAATAATAAAAATAATATTAATAATAATTATTAATATTATTAATAAATAATTACTAATAATAATAAAAATACTAATACTAATACTAATAATAATAAAAAGAATATTAATAATAATATTAATAATAATAATTATTATTTTCGGTTAATAATCGGTATCGAATCGGTTAACCGGTTCGGTACCGGTTTCGGTATTCATTTTTTTTCTATTTTCGGTACCGGTTCGGTTCAATTCGGTTTGGTTCAGTTCGGTTTTAACCATTTGAACACCCCTAAGGAACCATTGATACCTTATAACAGTACACAAGTTTTGAATTAAATCGGGTCAAAGTAGGCTCCTAGACCATGACCAACCTGTTTAGGCAGCTCAAGAACATTCATAACTACAGCGACGGAATGCCGTCGCTATAGGCCTTTAGCCATAATCACTATTAGGCCTCAAGAGCAATTTTTAGCGACAATCTTAACTGTCGTAGTAGCCTTTAGCGATGGTTCTGGCGACAGATTCAATTAAGCTTTAATTTAAAATATCTTTAGCGACAGTTTGGTCAGTGGCAATAGCTTTTAGTGACGGATTAAGTTAAAATTTATTTAAAGGAGAAATTTCAAGGCATTGGAGTCCAAATCAGGCAGTATGGAGCCATCGTTGAGTTTGGGTATGCAGAGAGGCGTCTGCCTCTCGTTCCAACATGAACTCTTAGGCTTAATAGGAACAACCACAACCTTCTTGTCTTAGAGAATCGATACACAGGTAGAACTTCTTAATGCGCTTATTCACTGGTAGCTAACATCCTCACCTTTCACCAGCTGGTGTTCTCTAAGGTTCAGCGGTCATCTAAGATATTATAGTCCTTACTCTTAATTTAAACCACGTTTAGCAATGGACTTGGTGACGGATTGCATGTAATTAATTTAATTAGCTTATAAAACAACTTCTAGCGACGGATTTCATTATAAATTCATCCAATTAGCTTCTAAATTAACTTTTAGCAATGAATTAAATTACAAACTTATTAAATTAACATACTTTTAGCAACGGATTAAGCGACAAACATGATTAGTTAACATAAATAACTAACTATTGCAACGATTAATGTAATGATTCCACCTCGAACCCTAAACATACCTAATTAATTAAATCAAATACACATTTTTATATATCTTAATGATTATTATTGATGTGTTAAAGATATTTAGGCTACTTTACGTATTCCAAAGCATCGTAAACCTAACACACATCAATCAGACAAGTTTTCTGACCTTGTACAAATCTTTAGTTAGGAATTCTTTTGCGATATTTGTATAAACAATGTGTTTACCCCATAATATGCAATTATTGCATTATGTTCAGCATAACATAACACATGATCTATTTATTCGTGTGAATTTGAATTGATAATATATCAAGACTTGAATTGTTGTTTTCAAAACCAAATTGTTTGGTACGACATCTATACTGAGTAAAGATAATCCCTATATGAGATTTTGTGAGGCAACAATAAACTGGCCTTTGTGCGTACGAGCACCGGTAGGATGATATGCATACTCCTAGGATATTGAATAGGCTGATCCCCTATGATATATCTGAGCAAATAATTTCTAAGTCATATGATTTACAGAAATTACCATGTTTGGTTTGATAGACAAACCTATAGTTTTTAAGTTATCTATGACTGGCATAAATTAAAATAAAAGTGCGATTTGACAGACAAATCTCAGCATAAATTGGACATTGTTGAATCTAATTGTTCTTTCAACTCAAACACTTTGTGCGTATGCTTTATGCATTAAATTGATTTGTTGAGCTTCTAGTACCTCATTCTTGCAAATAAATTTCATTTTTGCATCTATAAATGATATACCTAGATGTTCAGGGACGAACCCCAACGGGAAGAGGTAATGTTAGAATAGTTTATTTTCTGCATATTTGTATTTAAAGTCTTTTATGGACTTAATGTAATAAAGAACACGATACTGGGAATGATGTAATTGAACTTAATAGTATTATAATATATTATCAACTTTTATTTTATCAAACTGCGTTGCACTCTAATTTTTGATTATTTAGAACGTTGGTATTGATTTAGTACAGTATCAATATGAACTATACATCTAGGTGAAGGTGTTCTGTAAGAATCAAGAGGTGCTCATCTGTTCTAAGAACAAACTTATCATTTAATACTGTGAATTTCAGATAGATACGAACTATCGATATACAAGAGATATCCATGATATACGAATCTATACATCCAAGTGAGGGTATCCAAACACATTTAATGGTTTGACAAGAACAACTTCTGTGATGGGATACTGGAAATCTTAGATAGATAGAAGTTATACATTATGAAATATTTATAGTTAATCAGTTAAGGCGTGAGCACCATATCTGTTATAGGGAGTATAGAGATTTGGGGGGACGCCAGAGTTATAGTCTATCTAAACATGACTAAATAAACTCTAACTGATTTAAAAAAGTAATCCTATATTTGGGGCGAAGTGAAGAATTTATTTATTATTTAATATATATATATATTTCATGTCACACAAAAATATCAACATAATTTACATTTTTTTTGATAAGTTAAATGAGCAAAATATCATGTCCCAATTATGCAAAATGTACTAATAGCGTTGAAAAAATGTCATGCCTCAGCTCCAAATTAATATTCAGTTTGTTCTAAAATACCTAAAATACAAGATTATCATTGATTGTTTAAAAATTAATTTGAAAAACTTTTAAATTTAAAATTTACATATATTTATGATTTTATCACAAAAAAAAAATAAAAATTTAACAAACTCTATATATATATTTTCAATTAAACCAACATACTTAATTTATTTTCAATTAAACCATTATAGTCTCAAAAAAAGTACTAGAAATAATCAAAATATGACGTGACTTCTAACCATAGTTATCTAATGCTTATGTGTCATCCAATGTGGTAATTGATGTGTGACTAAAGTTGATGATGTGGTAGCCCTTATGCCAAATTCATTAATTTAGTCATTCTTTCAAGGAGTTGATTATTATGTCTATCAAAACGTGATCCATTTTGTTTACCCAACCCTCTCTACATGTATTTTCTATTTTCAAAATCATTATCAATTTTTTCGATTTAATCTTCTATACTAATAATTTGCTTTCCCATAATCTGAAGGCAAAAATTAGTATAATTTCCTTGTTTCACAATTTTATTAAAATCAAGTTTATCATTAGTTGTAATTGGTTTAACAAAAGTAGTTGCTTCCAAAACATCTCCTAAAGTATTTTTTTTATCTTTAAAGGTGCTTCTATACGACGATGAATAGAAGTAATATTTTGTCCACTTTTAGTTTCCCAAGTTTTATAAAAACTTTCAAGCATACTGATTTATATTTCATCTAAACTTTTAGTTAGGAAAAACCAATCAATAAAAGGAATAATTTTCCTATTTGTTTCTTGAATAGGTATAAAACTCTTCTTTAAAGAGAGCAAGTTCTTTTTGAGAATAATTTTTAAAAGGGTTAACTGCATATAGAACCCCGAAATATATACCGTTTTACACTTCATACCTTGAGATTTAAAAGCTCTCATCCCACTATCCAAAGTACCGTTAAGTAACTATTATAGACCCTATTCAGATTTTCAGCCAGAAAAATGACCAGAACTGCCACATGTTCCTGTTGAGGGAGTATAAGTATCGTTTGACCGTATATTTATACATTTGACCGTATAAAATTAACTTAAGAATAGTTTTATATTAATTTTATACATATAAAATACTTGTCATCTTCAAATATCCAAATTTATTTATAAAAAAATTTATTTTTCATCTTCTTTCCCATCTTCATCATCTTTCCCATCTACTATGGAACTCATCAAATATTTCAAAATACCCAAATCATTTCGTGAAACTCGAAAATCTCAAATCAAAAACCCCAATCCGTTAATCATCTTCAAATTTTTGCCATATCCCAAAACTCATAAATCTAAACACATAATATGCAAAACTCAATACTCTAATTAAATTGGGTTAAATGTATATTTGACCCTGAAGTATGCACCTTTTACATATCGTACCCTTACGTTTAAAGGCTCTCATCCTACTACCCAAAGTACCCTTAAGTAACGACGATGGATCCTTTCAAGAATTCTGGTCATGCTTTTTGTCGAAAAATGGCCACGTGTCAAAATTTAATATTTAAATATAGTTGGCCATATAAATATCGTAATTGACTTAATTACTTTGTACAAATATGCGTTCAATACTAATTAACCCAAAATAAAGTGTATATTTACATACAAAACCCAACTAATTAATCTAAATAAAATCAAGTAACCCAAACAAACTAATGAATCCAATTAATTAAAAATAAATTAATTTAAATAAAATAATGAATTTAACTAACTAGTTCAATTAAAATAACTTACCCCAATAATTAAATAAAAGGAATAATAAAATAAACAAATGTAATAACAAATTAAGCAGAATTTATCAAACCCAATTATAACAAATAATTTTCTTTTCTCTCTTTATTATGTTCTTCCCCTAAATCTCATTCATCTACGTCAAATCCCAATTCTCATTCATCTTCATCAAATTCATATTCTCATTCATATTCATCAAATTACATAGTACATACAGATCCAAACACAAAACCATCAAAATCTCCAACGGAATACAACTCAAATTTCTAGCTTGAATCTCCAACAAGTGCTCTCACTTTGCGTTGGTGAGCTCGAATTTTTGGTTCTTGTTGGGCTTTTCAGATTCTGATCAAAACTTGGTCGTTCCCAACATGGACTCACCGACAGAATACTTTCATTCTGACGGACTTCGGATTTAGACCTTATATTGGACGACGACGATTCATTACCAACTCGTCGGGTTAAAGGCTTCATCAATACAATTGGAGGATTGATTTGACTTGGAGGCTTCTTATAATGTAGAAGCCCTTTGAGTTGTATAGCTTCGAGGATTTGCTTCAATGTCTCCAGATCCTTAGAAGGTTCGTTGATTCCTTTCATTTTCAATCTCCTCTCAATCTCCCCATAGATTGAAACCGTCTACTTTAGTTCTGGAAAAAAAATATGTCGAATTGAAGTTTGTGATGTATAATTTGTGATGTTGAAGTTGGAATTGAAGATGAAGATGGTGATAGGGAAGATGATTTTTTTTATAGTAACTGGGTTTTGTGTTCTTCAATTTATTTTTGAATTTGGTTTTGTTTTGCCTTTATTTTCAAGTTATTTTGTTTTGATTTTGTATTAGACCAATATTTAAATTCTTTTGAATATTTTATATGGTCAAATGTAAAAAAATATGGTCAAACCATATGTATACTCCCTCTACCAAAATTTTGGGTATTCTGGCCACTTTTTTTTTTGCCAGAATTAACAAAATGGTCAGTAATGTTTACTTAAGGGTACTTTGGATAGCGGGGTGAGAGCGTTTAAACATGTGAGTACGATGTGTAATAGAGTGCATACTTTGAGGTCAGATATGCATTTAACCTAATTAAATTACATGAATCAAATTCTCCATATGCAACCAAACTCCCAAATTGGTAAATCAAATATTTAAACCCATATTTTCAACAATTGGGGAAGAAATCTCAAACCAATCTCATTTCCTATCTCTAAAACACAAATCTCAAACTCATTTCATTTTCTCTCTCTAAAACATATAGAGTATGAAGATGGATATTTTAGATTTTGTTTATTTTCTTGAGATTGAGAAGAAGGGTGGTGGTGGAATCACTAAATTTGGTGATCCAACTGGATCTCTAGCCAAGATTGACTACTCCTCAGATTCAATATGAGAGAGAGAAAGAGCTATCTTGGTTAATTATTTTATTTAGGATAATTAATAATTTAGTTATGTATTTTTTTGGACTCCATTATTTTATATGGTTAGTTAGAAATTAATTAAGGGGTTTGGATTTAATTTGTGAGTTTGAGTTTAATTTTAGTGTTAATAACAGTGCTTACAAATGTATGTGTTAATAATGTGGCTACTTTTTAAATTTATGTGTTAATAACGTGGTTATTTTATTTTGCTTAATTGGTGAAGCTAAGTTAATTACTTTATTTTGATTAATTATTGGAGTTAATTATTTAATTTTTCTTAATCAATGGGTTAATTGCTTATTTGAGATAATTGGGTCTATTAATTGAGTAAATTATTTAGGTTAAATATGTATGCATTTATGCAAATTCAGAACACCAAATACGAGTAAAATATGGTATTTATATGGTCAACTTTATTTAAATACGAAATTATGACATGTGGCCATTTTTTGGCAAAAAATATGACCGAAAATCTGAATAGGGTCTATCATGGTTACTTAACGGTACTTTGGGTAGCGGAATGAGAGTTTTTAAGAGATTCTTGTGCTTCAATAACACTTTCTTTACCTCTAAGGATAGAGGAAGTAAAAGCACTACTAACAGAAGATCCAGTTTTACTGAAGTCTGTAATATGAAATATGGTATGTCTATTAGACTGGTCAAATTGAACAATAACATCTCCTTCTGGGGTTTCAACTATTTGTTCAATATTCCTATTATGATTTTGGCTAGATTCAATAGTAGAGGCTCCTAGTAAAGCCAGTGGTCTAAAAGATTAACTTCTGACCAAGTAACAATTTTGGAGACAGTTACATTTGACTTGTTCCTATTTATTTCTAAAACAATAGTTTTACCTTTTTTTGAAAATCTTTTAGCTTTTGAAGTCAAAGTATTTAATACTTTATAAAAAACTTTCAGCACCAATTTTCATATCATAACCTTTAGTTTCCATGTTAAGAGTTAATACATCTATTAGATGTTTATCTGTAAGAGATACCTCAAATGAAGGATGATAATAAAAGAAAATTGGTCCATTACAGAGACTAGTTTTCACAACTCCTAATAAAGATCGAATCAACAAATTTATTATACCTAGCATCTCTAAGAGCAAGTATGACACAAGCATTTAAGCCTTTACAAGTTAAAGGTCTCACCACAATTTTCACATAACCTATATAAAGAAAATTTTATTTTTCCTTGTGATTTAACACATCATGATCAAAAAGTCTTATTGGACCATTTATTTTTGATATATGAACTGTTCTTTCTTTTGTTTTAATTATTGTAGAAGACTTTAAGTTAAAAATGCCTATTTTATAGATTTCATTTGGTTTAATCTTAGGCAGATCCCAAAATTTTAAATATTAATTTGTAGTATTATACGTAAATTCTTCAATATTCTTCTCATGATCTCTATTACAATTAGTAATAGAACCACCAAATCCTAATGACCTTAACATTAAGCTCTCATTAATTAAATATTGAACTAATCAATACTTTGACTCTACTGTCAATGATTTCTGAGATAAAAGCCCTATAACCCCTTCACACGAGAACAATGGGCCACAAGTGTTAGACCCCAAATTTTATAAAATATAAAATTTAATTTTTTTCTTCATATATATTTTCATGAAACACTAATTGGTTAAATTGATAAAGTTAAAAGTTAAGGATGTTATGTGTGAATTATATTATGTCGGACAATATTCGTTTGGTCGGGGAATATTCGTTCTGTCGGGGAATATTCGTACGACGGCGCCGTACGAACCAATCATTGGTGGACCCCACAACGAATAATTGTCGGATATAGAAAATAACACAACCAAATTTTTAAATGGTCAATAGTACCATCACTTTTAATTGTTAAAATATCCGGTGGTAAAAGAATAGTAATATACGGTATTACAAGTAACATACGGTATTGCATAGTAGCACACGATATTGCACAGTAGCACGCGGCATTGCACAGTGTATCGTATTATTAAATTGATAAAGTCGTGATCGTACAATATTTGACTTTATTGTCACATGCACAATAATTCATATTATTAAACTGATAATTGTCACAGTAGCATATGCACAGTAGTTCACATTATTGAATCAATAATTGTCATGACACAGTAACGTATTCTTTCTTTTACATACTTTCTGTATTATTGTTATATCTATTATGGTGTTATTTAAATAGTTGTATTTCATTAATTAATTGACTTGATATCTAACTCAGAGAGCCAACTACACTGTATTTCTAACAATTAGTCATAATAATGAATAAGTGTGAATTATTGTTGAATAATTGAATTAATAAAGTTATTTGTTTATAATATAAAGTTAGGTGATATATAATGAATGGTATAGATTAAAGATAATATAGAATTTGAAATGGATGATGTAGATTAAAAGATGATCTTTAAATGAATGGTTTAGATTAAGAAAATCTTAAAAGATGAAATGAATGGTATAGATTAAAGATAATATAGAATTTGAAATGGATGGTGTAGATTAAAAGATGATCTTTAAATGAATGGTTTAGATTAAAGAAATCTTAAAAGATGAAATGAATGGTATGGATTAAACATTATCTTGAAATGAACGGTTTGGATTAAATTAGAAAATCTTGGTTATGATAAGATTTTTGGCTATAAATAGAGGCCTTAACTTAAGGATTTTCCATAAACTTCCTTACTTGTTCTTTCTTTCACTCTCTAAATACTTCTCGTGTAAGTTCTCTCTAAGTGCGCTTAAGTCATCTTGAGTATTTGTGAAGATCTATAAGTGTACGTGTACTGTTCAAGTTAATCAACCTCATTTAAATCAATACCCAGTCACGTGTTAAGGTAAGGGATTATCATTATTTGATTATCGAAAATAATATCGTTTCTTTCTTACTCATAAGATGTGACATTTATTTCCATGTATTAATTTGTGGGAATAACCTTACGGCGCGGATTACCGCCTGTTGGTGAATAACCTTTCGCATTCATTCATTATTAATTTCTGAGAATAACCTTACTGCGCGGATTACCACCTGTTTGGTGAATAACTCTTCGTATTCAATTTTTATTAAATTGTGGGAATAACCTTACGGCGCGGATTACCGCCTGTTGGTGAATAACCTTTCGTATTCATTCCTTATTAATCTCTGAGAATAACCTGACTACGCGGATTACCGCATGTTTGGTAATTACTCTTTCTATTCATTTCTTATTTGTCTCTTGTGGAAATAATTTGTTTACACGAAATATCACATGACACTTTTATTGCATATTCGTTTGTAATATCATTTTCTTTCATATTCGTAAGTGATATTATTTTCCTTTATACTCATAAGGGATACCATTTATTTTTATTTTTCATTATTCAAACTTACTATGGTAAGAGATATTAATTTCCTTCACCTTCTGTTAATCAAACCTGCTACGGTAAGAGATATTATTTTCTTTTATACACCTAAATCGAAACTTATTATGGAACTATTGCTTCTATAATTCCTGAAAATATTATATGTTCCATAATGGTTGCACTTCATCATTTCAATTGAACCATCCTATTTACGTGAACCTTTCTATTGAACTGTAACCGTTATTCTAAACTGTGGATCTTGAATATCATTTTTGAATTTCACTCCACATCATGTTGACAATTTGGACATTATTTGAATCTGCACAAAGTAAACTTCTGATACTTATTGCTTATCCTGTTTCTTCTGTTCATCATTTATATCATTCTAATCATCCAAAATCAATTTGTTGTGAATATCTGTGGCCGGGGGCATAGATGCGATATAATTGTTGAACATATGATAGGTTAAAGGCGATACATCTGTTCAATGTCTTTTATGGCACGTGGTGAATGTTCTCTTTGGCCCGTAGTGCAAAGATGAACTATTGTTTGGTATGATTTTGACCAAAGGCTGAATTTGGTATAATCATGACCGTTGGTGTTATATTGAATATCTTTGGCCCGTAGTACAAAGATGAACTGTTGATCTGCATGATTATGAACATGAACTATGAATTTGTATTTTCTTGACTAATGGTATTTCAGATGATAAAAGTTGATGATGTTTTTCCTAAAACGAGAACTGAGTGGAAATTATAATCTGCATTATTCTTCTAATAGATTGCTCATTCCGCTGCTATTATTAATCTAAACGTTGTTCAAGAATTTAACTGCAGTTTTTGGTATAAACATTATAGTCTATTGTATTCTAACAATAACTCAACTATTGAAGGCTAACGATAACTTATTTGTCATTATCTTAGTCATGATATTCTTTACTGGGCTATTTGAGCTCACCCTTTCTTTTGTTCAATTACTTTTCAACAGGAGACGAGAACGTAACTTGGTCTAGCCGGGGAATGGAGTGAGAGTCCGAGGGATAGCTATCGTAGTCTTCACGTATTGTAAAATAGTGTGATAATAATAGTGAAGACTTAGTTGTGTATTATTATACACTGTATTGTTGAACATTGTTCTACCTTGTAATAATTTTGTTGTAGTCTTTTGACAACTCAAGTTTGGGCTGTGTGGGCCCAGATTTGGGGTGTCACAGTTGACATCAGAGCTTAGGGATATGGTCTTTAATGGAGATCTAGGGTTAAAACTAGGAGGGGAGAGACGAATAGAATTAATCACTAGTGTGTCCTACCTAAATTAGATTTTGTTATCTAACGAATCGATTTGAATGTAGGAACATGAAAAGATGAGTTAGTTTGTTTGAACTAACAATTATTTTGTGACAACAGTTTAGTATGGCATCTGGAAATCAAGAGGTTAACAATGGAATGCCTGAAGCGAATGTAGCCGAGAATCAAGAGGCCCCAAACAATCCTCCTGCCAACTTAGAAAATAATGTTCCTGATAACATGATGAACGATGGATTCTTTAGGAATTTCACGCAGTACATACAGAATCAAGCAAGAGAAAATCCAGTCAATAATAACGGTAGAAACGCTGGTAGTTTGAGGATGGTCACTGTCAAGCAATTTAAAGAATTGGGACCACCTCAATTCCACGGGAAACCTGACCCACTCAAAGCGGAGGTGTGGCTGAAGCAGACGACAAAAATACTTGATGTCTTACAATGTGCTGATGATCAGAAGGTGCCATTTGCCACTTTTATGTTACGAGGGGGGGTGGACCATTGGTGGGAAGCGGTAAAATGTATCCACCCTTCAGCACTTGAAATGTCTTGGACAGAATTCGAAGAACTGTTTAACGAGAAGTATTTCTCAGAAAGCATCCGCCATATGAAAGAGGTGGAATTCATTAAGTTGGAGTAGGGAAACATGACAGTCTCCCAATATGAAGCTAAGTTTGCCGAGTTATCTCGCTTTGCCACCCATCTAGTGGATGACGAAGCACGAATGAGTCGGATGTTCTTACGAGGTTTGAGATTCAAAATTCGTCAATAACTTAGCTATCATAAATTTAGTTTGTATTCAGATATTGTGGATAGGGCTCAAAGGGTAGAGTAAACAGATGAAATATTGCAGCCAAGAGTCAATGATCAGCATAGAAAAAGGAATGACAACAACCACATGAACGAGAACCATCGAGGACGTAACCAGCACTTCGGTGGTAATTCCACATCGAATAACAGAAGAGGAGAATCCAGTGGGAACAATTTCAAAAGAAAGAGATTCCATAATAATTATGGAAGGGCATCGGCACCAGTACTAGCACCGACCCCAGTTTCAAGGGGAGAAGATCGACCACCAGTGAGATGCTATAGGTGTGGTCAGGAAGGTCACATCAACCCAAACTGTACACAGCAGTCCAAAGAGTGCTACAGTTGTGAGAAAGAGGGTCATGTTGCGCGGTTTTGTCCTGCCACAAAATCAAGTCCAGCTGCAATGATGATACCAAAAGCTAGCGCGGATAAGGGAAAATCTGTAATTCAAGGGAGAGCTTTTGTTGTGACATCCTAAATGGCACGAAACTCGAATGAGGTGATAACCGGTAAGCTATTCATAAATTCTCGTGAAGTCTACGCTTTGTTAGATACTGGCTCTACCCATTCTTTTATCTCACCTGTATATGCTCAGCGTTTAAACTTAACTCCTGAAAATTTGGACTTTGACTTATCAGTTGAAACCCCATTAGGAGAAATGACCATTACATCTACTGTCTATAAATCTTGCCTAGTTCAAATCAATAACCTCACATTACCTGTTGACCTTATTTCTTTGGAGATGCATGAATTTGATGTGATTTTAGGAATTGATTGGTTGACTACCCATAATGCTAAAATTGATTGTTTTCATAAGATTATTAGTTTCCATATTCCTAATCAACCTGTCATGCAAATTCAAGTAACTAAACCATTGAAATCTATAACTGTTACTTCTAGCCATAAAACCATTCGTTTATTGAAAAACGGATGTCAAGCCTTTTTAGCTCATGTCACTGATTTGAACAAAAATACGTCAAACTTGAATGATATTCCCATTGTTAATGAGTTTCCTGAAGTTTTTCCTGAAGAACTTCCTGGCTTACCCCCAAACCGTGAAATTGAATTTTGTATTGATCTTGAACCCGGTACCAAGTCCATTTCCAAAGCTTCATACCGAATGGCTCCCATTGAACTTCAAGAGTTAAAAGTCCAACTACAGGAATTGTTGGATACCGATTTCATTCGTCCGAATGCATCACCTTGGGGTGCTCCTGTTCTATTTGTGAAGAAGAAAGACGGGAGTATGAGATTGTGCATTGACTACCGAGAATTGAACCATGTCACCATCAAAAACAGGTATCCGTTACCTCGGATTGATGACATGTTTGATCAATTGCAAGGTGCTCAATATTTCTCAAAGATTAATCTCCGTTCTGTATATCATCAGTTAAAGGTTAAAGCTGAGGACATTCCAAAGATTGCTTTCAAAACTCGTTATGGGCATTATGAGTTCTTAGTCATGCCTTTTGGACTAACTAATGCTCCTGCAGCTTTCATGGACATGATGAACCGTATATTCAAGGAACATTTGAATTATTTTGTAGTTGTCTTTATTGATGACATTCTAATATACTCCAAGAGTCGTGAGGATCATGAACAACACCTGAGATTAATACTCCAAAAGCTACGTGAGAACAAGTTGTATGCCAAGATGAAGAAGTATGAGTTTTGGCTTGAGGAAGTCACGTTCCTTGGGCATGTGATTTCCAGTAAGGGAATATCAGTTGATCCTGCAAAGATCAAAGCAATATTAAATTGGGAGCAACCTTGGTCAGTAACTGAAGTCTGAAGTTTTCTGGGCTTAGCTGGTTATTATCGGAGATTCGTAGAAGGATTTTCTAGAATCGTCACTCCATTAACTCAGCTGACTCGGAAAAGTACAAAATTCGTATGGAACGAGGAATGCGAGAAAATTTTTCCAGAACTCAAGAATAGACTTATTTCAGCTCCTGTTCTGACCATACCATTAGGATCAGGAGAATTTGTTATCTACAACGATGCTTCAGGCAAAGGTCTAGGTTGTGTCCTTATGCAACAAGGAAATGTTATAGCCTATGCCTCTTGACAACTTAAAGATTATGAGAAAAATTATCCTACTCATGATTTAGAGTTGGCAGCAGTCGTTTTTGCGTTAAAGATATGGAGACACTACTTGTACTGAGAAAAAGTGGATATCTATACGGATCATAAAAGTCTCAAGTATTTCTTCACCCAGAAGGAACTTAACATGCGACAACGACGTTGGCTTGAGTTGTTGAAGGATTATGACCACATAATCCAGTATCACCCGAGAAAGGCGAACGTTGTAGTTGATACTTTGAGCAGAAGATCTTATGCGACTACAGGTGCATTGCTGACAACACAAAACGTATTTTGTACGACTTGCAAAAGATGGGGATAGAGCTAAAAACACCAATGACCCACTTGAAGATTGCGCACGTACGAGTAGAACCAGCTTTAATCGATAAAATTAAAGCTGCTCAAGATACTGATCCGGAAGTGATGAATATGATGAAGAAAGTACAAGAAGGTGTTATTCCTGAGGCAAGAATCGACGAGAAAGGAATACTTCGAGTTAACTCTCGACTCTGTGTTCCTAACGATCCTGAATTGAAGTATAAAATCATGATGGAGGCACACAACACGCCGTTTGCAATCCACCTAAGGGGTACCAAGTTATATCGAGATCTTCGACATGCATTTTGGTGGAACAATATGAAAAGGGAGATTGCAGAGTTTATCTCAAGGTGCCTAACTTGTCAACGTGTCAAGCCAGAGCATCAAGTACCTAAGGGTCCATTACAACCACTTGAGGTTCTCGAATGGAAGTGGGAACACATCAATATGGATTTCGTGACGGGTCTTCCCAAAGTTTCTCAAGGCTTAGATGCAATTTGGGTCATCGTAGATAAATTGACCAAATCCGCTCATTTCTTGCCTATACAAGAAAACTTTTCACTTGAACATCTTGCCGGTATGAACATAAATGAGATTGTGAGATTGCATGGCATGCCAGCTTTCATAGTTTCTGATCGAGATCCTAGATTCACTTCACGCTTTTGGATCAGTCTACAAAAAGCTATGGGCATTGAACTACGTTTTAGTTCTGCATACCATCCTCAAACGGACGGACAATCGGAAAGGACGATCCAGACCCTCGAAGATCTTTTGAGACTTTGCGCACTAGACTTCAAACGAAGTTGGGATAAGTACTTGTCATTGGTGGAATTTTCTTACAACAATAGTTACCAAGCAAGCATAGGCATGGCTCCATTTGAGGCTTTGTATGGAAGGAAATGTCGCTCTCCAGTATGTTGGAATGAGGTAGGAGAAGAAAAATTATTGGGACCCGAGTTGGTACGCTTGACAACAGAAAAGATCCAAATGATCTGACAACGAATACAGACCGCATAAGAGCGACAAAAGAGTTATGCTGATCTTCATCGGAGAGACGATAGTTTCAACGTCGGAGATCATTTATTCTTACGTGTTTCTCCATGGAAAGGGGTTACGAGATTCGGAAAGAGAGGAAAGCTCAACCCTCGATTTATTGGCCCATTTGAAATCCTCGATCGAATAGGAACCGTAACCTACAGACTAGCCCTACCACCAAGTATGTCTCGCATCCATAACGTTTTTCACATATCTATGTTACGTAAATATGTGAAGGACCCAAACCACGTCATTGAGTTAGAACCAGACGTTATAGCAGAGGATTTAACGTACGAGGAGATACCTATTAAGATCCTAGATAAGAAGGAGCAGATCCTACGCTCAAAGGTTATACCTCAAGTTAAGGTTTTATGGAGGAACCAAGATATTGAGGAAATGACCTGGGAGCTAGAATCTGAGATGAAATCTAAGTATCCTTACTTCTTCGATATGCTAGGTACGTCAATTTCAGGGATGAAATTTCATAAGGAGTGGAGGTTGTAAGACCCCGAATTTTATGAAATATAAAATTTAATTTTTTTCTTCATATATATTTTCATGAAACAATAAGTGGTTAAATTGATAAAGTTAAAAGTTAAGGATGTTATGTGTAAATTATATTATGTTGGACAATATTCGTTTGGTCGGGGAATATTCGTTCTGTCGGAGAATATTCGTACGACGGCGCCGTACGAACCAATCATTGGTGAACCCCACAACGAATAATTGTCGGATATAGAAAATAACATAAACATTTTTTAAATGGTCAATGGTACCATCACTTTTAATTGTTAAAATATCCGGTGGTAAAAAAATAGTAATATACGGTATTACAAGCAATATACGGTATTGCATAGTAGCACATGGTATTACACAGTAGCACATGACATTGGACAATGTTTCGTATTATTAAACTGATAAAGTCATTATCGCATAATATTTGACTTTATTGTCACATAAACAATAATTCATATTATTAAACTGATAATTGTCACAGTAGCATATGCACAGTAATTCACATTATTGAATCAATAATTGTTATGACACAGTAATGTATTCTATTGTTATCTCTATTATGGTGTTATTTAAACAGTTGTATTTCATTAATTAATTTACTTGATATCTAACTCAGAGAGCCAACTACACTGTATTTATAACAATTAGTCATAATAATGAATAAGTGTGAATTATTGTTGAATAATTGAATTAATAAAGTTATTTGTTTATAATATAAAGTTAGGTGATATATAATGAATGGTATAGATTAAAGATAATATAGAATTTGAAATGGATGATGTAGATTAAAAGATGATCTTTAAATGAATGGTTTAGATTAAGAAAATCTTAAAAGATGAAATGAATGGTATAGATTAAAGATAATATAGAATTTGAAATGGATGGTGTAGATTAAAAGATGATCTTTAAATGAATGGTTTAGATTAAAGAAATCTTAAAAGATGAAATGAATGGTATGGATTAAACATTATCTTGAAATGAACGGTTTGGATTAAATTAGAAAATCTTGGTTATGATAAGATTTTTGGCTATAAATAGAGGTCTTAACTTAAGGATTTTCCATAAACTTCCTTACTTGTTCTTTCTTTCATTCTCTAAATACTTCTCGTGTAAGTTCTCTCTAAGTGCGCTTAAGTCATCTTGAGTATTTGTGAAGATCTATAAGTGTACGTGTACTGTTCAAGTTAATCAACCTCATTTAAATCAATACCCAGTCACGTGTTAAGGTAAGGGATTATCATTATTTGATTATCGAAAATAATATCGTTTCTTTCTTACTCATAAGATGTGACATTTATTTCCATGTATTAATTTGTGGGAATAACCTTACGGCGCGGATTACCGCCTGTTGGTGAATAACCTTTCGCATTCATTCCTTATTAATTTCTGAGAATAACCTTACTGTGTGGATTACCACCTGTTTGGTGAATAACTCTTTGTATTCAATTTTTATTAAATTGTGGGAATAACCTTCCGGCGCGGATTACCGCTTGTTGGTGAATAACCTTTCGTATTCATTCCTTATTAATCTCTGAGAATAACCTGACTACGCGGATTACCACATGTTTGGTGAATTACTCTTTGTATTCATTTCTTATTTTTCTCTTGTGGAAATAATTTGTTTACACGAAATATCACATGACACTTTTATTGCATATTCGTTTGTAATATCATTTTCTTTCATATTCGTAAGTGATATTATTTTCCTTTATACTCATAAGGGATACCATTTATTTTCATTTTTCATTATTCAAACTTACTATGGTAAGAGATATTAATTTCCTTCACCTTCTGTTAATCAAACCTGCTACGGTAAGAGATATTATTTTCTTTCATACACCTAAATCGAAACTTATTATGGAACTATTGCTTCTATAATTCCTGAAAATATTATATGTTCCATAATGGTTGCACTTCATCATTTCAATTGAACCATCCTATTTACGTGAACCTTTCTATTGAACTGTAACCGTTATTCTAAACTGTGGATCTTGAATATCATTTTTGAATTTCACTCCACATCATATTGACAATTTGGACATTATTTGAATCTGCACAAAGTAAACTTCTGATACTTATTGCTTATCCTGTTTCTTCTGTTCATCATTTATATCATTCTAATCATCCAAAATCAAGTTGTTGTGAATATCTGTGGCCGGGGGCACATATGCGATATAATTGTTGAACAGATGATACGTTAAAGGCGATATAATAGGTTAAATGCGATATAATATGTTAAAGGTGATACATCTGTTCGGTGTCTTTTATGGCACGTGGTGAATGTTCTCTTTGGCCCGTAGTGCAAAGATGAACTGTTGTTTGATATGATTTTGATGAAAGGCTGAATCTGGTATAATCATGACCGTTGGTGTTATATTGAATATCTTTGGCCCGTAGTGCAAAGATGAACTGTTGATCTGCATGATTATGACTAGGAATTGTGAATTTGTATTATCTGATGATAAAAGTTGATGATGTTTTTCCTAAAAAGAGAACCGAGTGGACATTATAGTCTGCATTATTCTTCTAATAGATTGCTCATTCCGCTGTTATTATTGATCTGAACGTTGTTCAAGAATTTAACTGCGGTTTTTGATATAAACATTGTAGTATATTGTATTCTATCAATAACTTAACTGTTGAAGGCTAACGTTAACTTATTTGTCATTATTTTAGTCATGATATTCCTTACTGGGCTATTTGAGCTCACCCTTTCTTTTGTTCTATTACTTTTCTATTACTGGGCTATTAGTCATGATATTTCATTTTTAGTCAAAACATGTAAGCCAAAGAACATTCATATGTAATATAGACTTTTAATTTTTTTTTTCTATTTTACAGTGATTAGCACAATTAGAAGAACTATCGGTTTCTGAAGAAGAATCATTAGAATTATTAAGAGAAAGATTTTTAAATAATACAAAAAATTATTTAAAGCAAATGGATAAAATTACATTTCAAAAATGGTATATCGAAATTACTTTGGCAATAAATCAAGATTTTATTGTCAATACCATTGCTCTTGTAGACAGTGGTGCTGACATGTATTGTATTAGATATACTTTTATTTGTAATGAATGAATTTGTTTAAAAAATACTTTTGTTACAGTTAAAAAGTTGACACAATTTGTTATTTTAGGTACTCATTTCCTTAATATGATTCTACCTATTAATAGGATTGATTATAAAGGAATAAAGACTAATTTAAATAGTCATGAAGTTGTTTTTAAGTTTATAACTACTCATGTTACAAAGGATATAAACAAGTTAAAAATTTATTTGATTTTTAAAGAAAAATAATTAAATTATTTAAAAAATGAAGTTATTTCATGTGCTATTGATGAAAAGTTAAAAGAAACAGTTACACTGGAAAAAATTAATAAAATTAATTTTTTTTTACAGATAATATCTATAATGATTTTTTAAATGCTTTTTGGAATAGAAAAAGGCATATGGTTAAATTACTATATGAAGATAATTTTTTTGAAGATAAAATTCCTACTAAAGCTCGATAATCTTAGATGGATAGAGAAATTCTTAAGTATTGTAAAAAAGAGGTTGATTTTTTACTTGAAAAATGATTAATACAAAAGGGTTCCTCCCCATGGAGTTATTCCGCTTTTTATGTTAATAAACATTCAGAAAATGAGAGAGTTACACCAAGAATGATATAAATTATAAACTTCTTAATAGAGTTCTTAAATGGATTCATTATCATATTTTTTGGAAAGAGTTATAAATGGATTTTTCTTTTCAAAATTTGATTTAAAATCAAGATATTGACAAATTCAAATTGATCTAAGGACAGATATAAAAATGCTTGTACAGTTCCTTTTGGTTAATATGAATGGATAATTATGCCATTTGGTTTAAAAAACGCTACTTCTGAATTTCAGAAGATTATGAATGAATTTTGTTTATCCTTATTCTACTTTTAAAATAATTTATATTAATGATATTATAATATTCTCTAAGGATATTGATCAACATTTTAAACATTTGAATATTTTTCTAAATGTGGCTAAAAAGAATGGATTGATAATATCAGCGAAGAAAATGAAACTTTTTCAAACAAATTTTAGATTTCTTAAACATAATATTTTCAAAGAAATAATAATTCCTATTAATAGATCCATTGATTTTGCTGAAATTTTTTTAGATGAAATAAAAGACAAAATAATGTTTCAATAATTTTTGGGAAGTTTACTGCATATCTTAGATTTTTATAAAAATCTGGAAAAAGATACAAAGGTTTTATATGACTGTTTAAAGAAGCAGCCACCACTCTAGAGTTTAAAGCATATAGAGGCTGTTAAAAGGATTAAACTAAAAGTTAAATCCATTCATTGCCTATCTTTGGCAAATCCTCGATGGTTAAAAATCATTGAGACTAATGCTTCTAACCTTGGTTATGGATGCATTTTAAAGCAAAGAAATCCTAATACGAATAAAGAAGAATTGATCATATATACATCTGGTCATTAGAGTAATACTTAACAAAAATATTTTACTATTAAAAAAGAAATGCTTTCAATAGTGAAATGCATTTTCAAATCTCAAGAAGATCTGTTAAATTAGGAATTCATTTTAAGAGTTGATTACCTTGCAATCAAGGAAGTTCTTCAAAAAGATGTTAAAAACTTAGTGGCTAAATATCAATTTGCGTCATTCACTCATATCTATTTTTAATTTTAAAATTGAATATATTAAAAGAGAGTTAAACTCTCTTCCAGATTATTTAACTTGTGAATATTTGTTGGGAAAACCGTCTCTAATAGAGGTGGTTCAACATCAAGAGGAAGAGGGAGGGGGAAATATCTCCAAATGTCTGATTCCAAAAAAGGAACACCTCCCTCAAAGGAAGTTAATACCAAAGATTCAATGAAAGATATCATTCAAACGGAAGAAGTGGATAATGTCCACCATAAATATATTTTTGATCTGGTAATAACTATTGAAAATTCAGACCTAAAATGGTTTAGAGATCCTAATTATCTAGCCTCAAGATATATGGATCCAAATATATTTTATCCCTTGAAGGGAAATAACAATTATAGAGGTTTCTATAAGCAGATTCTAATAGAAACTGTCTCTATAGATTTTGAACACTTTTATCGGGGAGAAGAGGATAAACATTCGCCATTCTCTCTTTAAAGCTTATCTTAAAAAGATGCTTAGTCCAGTCAATTGGGGTTTAGATCCTAATAGGCCAAGAAAGCTTTCCAGTTATCCTAAAATGGATTTTAATTAATGCGATTATAAATATGCCTAGTATTATAGTTTCTTTTATGAAAATCCTCAGAAGAAACACATGGCTTTTCAGGACATCACCTGAATTTTTTAAAATAGAAATTCCCAATTGGTCAATTCATTGGTGGTCTAGAATTGGGGCCATTGACATGATTTTACCAAAAGATATTTATAATCTATTATTTAAATTTGAAGAATTTTATCCTCAGTTAAGGTACAAGAAACTCCTAAAAGGATTCTCAATTTTGAAGTTTTTTTGTCCAAAATAGTATTCCCTGGATATGGACATGGAAATTTAGAGCAATTTACCAGGATAATTACAATCTTGATCTTTTTTCCCTTATCAGACAATATTTTTGTGAATGGTGGGGGAAGTGGTCGTCAGATTAAACCATTGATAAAATCAAAAAGAATATTCAGCATTATAAGGAAATTCTAGAAAAAGAAGAAGAAGTTAGTGAGGAAGATGACGTTCTTAGTTCTTTTATAGGCCCTTTGAAATATCTTAAAGAGACTTTTATGCATAAATATCCTGGAATTAGTTCATCAAATTTTAACAAAATGACCTTAACATTAAAGGCAATATGGGATCTTGTAGTAGAGAGATATGAAAGGGTAGCTTGCTGGATAGAATAGGCAGTGCACTTACAAAGACGAAAAATTAAAGTTGATCAAGAGTACTTTCTTGAATTTGGATGCTTATCATTATTTTAAGTCTCATTGGTGCCCAGGACAGTAGTCAATGCATCTATTCCTTGCATGGTGCAGAAGTTACTAGGTGTATTTCTTTTCTAGAGTATTTGGGAGGAGAAACATAGAAGAATTTTGTATGTGTAATGAGATGGCTCATAAGTAAGAAAAAATATTTACAGATTTTAAGGCAAAAGGCTTAAGTAGTTAGTCTAGCTAGCTATTTGTTGCCAAATCGTTGAATGGTTAATGAGCTTTTATGTTGTAGATGAAACAATTATTTGTATTTGATGACTGAAGTGTAGATATTGTGAGGAAAAAAAGCAAGTAACTGAAAATGATAAAGGTTAGAACTCTAGGAAGTAAGATGTGGTTATGCCTATAATTGTTTTTTTATTTCCATGATGCTTCGTATGGGATCTTTGGTTTTTCCCATTTTAACCATGAGAAACAATATTATTAATTATAATTTTGAATAATTACAAGGCTAACAGTTTTGTATTACTCAGGTGAAATGGTTTAGACATTCCATTAATACATTTCATCTTTATTTTATTTTGCTTTGATTGCTACCCTTTACCTCTGTGTTTGTAGGCTCGGACATTGTTGTTCAAGTTGTGATTGCGACCTTTCATAGGTTATGTGGGACCTAGAGCCTATCGAATTGAGTTTGACATGGGGTTCTTTTTGGTTTGTTTGTGTGTGTATTTGAGGGTTGGGGTGGGTTGGCTTGGCCTCTTGGCTTGTGGAATAACATCTTGGTGTTTTGGATAATGTCATTAACAGTACCAATCTCACTTTGAGATTGAAGGGTTCTTTCGATTAAGAATAGAAAAAGAAATCTGTTCTTTTAGTTTACCACCAATGAAAGTCAGATATAGAAATGTACTTTTGATTTTGTTCCGACTCCTTTATGCTATGTTTGGTTGGTGGCAATGGAATGGACTGGGAATGGAATAACCATTCCTTTTGAAATGACTAAAAACATGTTTGGTTAGTTATTTTGAATGACCATTCCATTTATTTAGTTGTTCCATTCCCATTTATAATGTTATTTTTCATTCCCATCTTAATAGGCAGGTTAACTTCATTCCAGCCTCGCTCATTTTTAAGCACGATCAATCGATCTTCTTTATTACCGTCAATAGCTTCACTCACCTCACATGGCATCAATCAAAGGTACATGTCTCTCTTCTTGTTATGAATGCCTATGTGAGTTTATCATATGTGGGGCAGATCCCACATCAGTAATATGGGATATCAATGTGAGATTGATATAGGCTTAAACCTCTCATCTTAGATAGCTAGCTTTTGAGGAGAAAATAAGGGGTTAGAGCCTATATCATAACATTTGGTATCTGAGTAGTCCACTATCTCCCGGTTGCAATTATGCGACGCGGATGGTGATGTTAGTATTGCAATGTTCGGTCGAGGCTAGATTAGTCTAGCGCAAAGCCAACCCGCGTGGGCGCTGGGACTGTGGAGCATGGTGGAATGTTATGAATGCCTATGTGAACAGATCCCACATCGATAACATTTGGTATCATAACTATCCAATTTTTCTCGATTGCAATCGTGCGGTGCAAATGGTGACATTGGTATTGCAGTGTTCCACTGGGCCTAGATTAGTCTAGTGCAAAGTTATCGCTACTTTCTATCTTTTAATCAATCTACTTCCCTTTGAATTTCTAGGTAATTTTCTTTCTCCTTGTTGTTTGAATTGTTTTATATTTGTTCTAACAAACATAGAGCCCTTGATATATGATTTAGTTTATCTAATAATTCTCTTGGGTGAAACTATTTGGTGTGTTCACAATGACTGCTTTGTTAGCAGTATTTTCTAGATTTTGTGTTTTTTATGAATTACTATTTAATGGTGGTAGCTAAATATGAAATGGGCATTATTGACATATATATTTGAAATGGAAAACTATCATTTGTCATGCATGTATTTTATATGTAGTTGTACCATATATCTACAAATTAGTTTTTGCATAGGCTTCCTTTGGTTTGTTTATTAATTGGGTGAAAAAGAAAAGAAAATGCTAAGGAATCCATGTTTTGTTGTTTAATTATAAATGAGATTGGATTGAAAAAGAAACAGGAAGGAAAGCATATAGAAATAATTCATATTTTTATCTATCAATTTCTATTCTTCTTTGTTTTACCTAAAATTTTGTAATTATGAAATTTTTGTAAGGAGGAGAGGAAAGATGATTAAAAGTACAGTCCCTTTGGTTTTATTTTTCTTTTCTTTTTGCTTCATGATCTAAACATAGTGCTAGTGAAATGTCTAGGACAGTTTATTTGTTCTTTTAGTGGAGGGTCTACATCATTAGTTTAGGAAATGGATTGCTATGAACTTGTTTTGGAAAATTAGAGTATATAACTGTGTCACCTATCCCAACAAGTAACGACAGGGAAGAAACAATTTTTTATGTTTATGTTTTGGATATACTTCGATGATCATGCTGTTCCAGCTTCTTTTTATTAGAATATTTTTCTTGTTTTATCTTATTTTTTGTCTTTGGATTAGTTAAATCTTGAAAATATTTTAGTTCCATATTAGAAGTATACCTTTCTGAGAGTCTTAGGACCTAATGTGCCAACAAGTTATAGCACTCCAGAACTGAGTAATGCTTCATATATAATATGTTAGTAAATAACTTATCAAGATTTTTTTTGTTGTTAGTTTGTATTGGAGTATTGTGTAACTAGCCTATTGATTTAGGTTTTTACCTCTATTACAGGATAAAGATTGCTTGTAGTTTGACATTTTCTTCTTTGTTACACTATAAATTTTCAATAAAAAAAACTTCTTGTCATCTTTTCTAGAAGTTTGTCATCTTACTAGAAGCGAGGAATTTTCTTTAGGGAATTAAATCTCTATAATTCTTTCTTTTTGCTTCTTTTATAAGAGACCTACAATAAGCTTTGTGTTTAATATAAAACTAGACATCCATTAAGGTGACTGCAAGACTTGGAATTTGTCATTTGAATGTTATACATTTGTGTCTCCATACGGTTTTGGCGTGTCTTGTATTGTAAAAATAGACAAAGTCTCAACATGGTAAATTCGTAAAAATAATGTCAAAGTATTTTTAAGTGAATCCAGACTTAAATCTCTCTTTTCTCCTTCCTTTTCCTTTCTTACTGTGCTCTTCTTTAGAATATTGACCTAGAAGTTTTTTGGAAGTTTTGAGTTTATGAACATCTGTTTAGATTGGACAATCTGAGGGTGAAACCCTTAATAATTGCAAGTATTTCGCAAAAGATTATGGTCAGTAGTAAGTTGTTGATCTTGCTTTATTTTTTCTTGAGTTGCATGTTGTTGAACAAATTTTTTTTAGCAATTTGTTTGGAATGGCAAGTTGGGTGTCAGAATTTGGAGTGTTGATGTACCTTATTAAAATATAGTACTTCTTTCCCAGAATATTTTTGTAATGACCACGAATTTCATTAGTCATTGTAATTATAATTAACAATTAATTAGCAATGAATTTAAAATTTTTATACTAATTACTTGTGCATTAGATAATTAAATAAATGTACTTGTGTATGTGTATATTTATTTAAAGAATTAAAGCAAGGTGTATAATTAATTAAAATAAGTCTAATTGAATTATATTTTAAATCCAAATGGGGTATTAAACTAGGTCAATTATATTAACATAGTAGTCTATGTAATTAATTTAATTATTAGTACATGTAATTAATTAAACAAGCCCAATGCTTGATTTAATTAAATGTAACCTAGAATAATTAATGTTAGCCCAATGTGATATTTAAATTGAGCCCAAACCAATTCAATGAATGACCCCAATATATTTAATCCTAGGGTCCAATATGGAGCCCAATAGAAAGTCAAAATTGGTCAACATTGTTACATATATATATATATATATATATAGGAGTATATATGCATAATTAAAGCATTAACATTAAAGCAAAAATGGGTGATTAAATCCCATTTTCCAGCAATTTAGGAGATCCCACTTGGGGGTTGCTTGATCTTCATATTGTTTCTTTTATACATTATGTCATAGTAGGTGAACCACCCAAGTCAATCAACTAGTCCATCCATGCTATAGTAATCCAACTTAAGCTCTTAATGTGACTATGTTGGTGAATTAGGAAGGTTAATGAAGGTTTAATAGATGGCTATATATAGAGTGCTCCACATACTTGAAATGTTTGTTAGTCATTTGCAAGTATTATAGAGAAAAGAAAGTGAGAGCATTTGTGAGCATTTGAGAGATACACTTGGGTGTTAAGTGAAAAAGCTAGAGAAGGAGCTTGGTGAATGTCACAAAGCATCATCACATACTTTGGTAGGAGGAGAAGAAGAACACATAAGTCACAAAGGTTTAAAAGTGCTCTAAACTTCTCTTTATTTCATTTTTGTAGTCTAGAACGATTTTGAACGATTAAAATCTATATTTAACCGATCAAAACTCATTTTGATGGTCTAGAAGTATTTAACTATGTAATATATGTATATTCATAGTTTGATGTGTTTATATCATGATTTGGTATGTGTGTAAAGCATAAAATTAGTAGAAATGTTCATAACACACTTTACCGATAAAACCCTAGTTGAGCATGTGATGTTTAATATTGTAGTTTGAAATGTACAAGTTGAAAAATGGATTTTTATGGCTAGAAAGTTACATATATGAGTTTTTAAGAAAACTCAACTTGAATCTTTCAAAAATATGAAAAAACAAAGAAGTTATGGCTTTTACTACAAAACATGTCGTTTTGAAACCTTAGAATTTTTCAATCTTTCATTGTAAGAAACTTTACGGCTGTTTCTGTTTGGAATTTGGATTTGTGATCAAAAGAGAAATTGTAGAGGGGGAAATTGTGATGAGAATGGACTAAAGAATTACCACAAAATATTTTAAAATGAAGAAGTTATGGCTGTCGGAGTGGCTGGAGGTCGGACAACCCATTTTAGGGTTTTTGTTTTCTGCTTTGAAAGCCCCGGCGCCCAGAATAGCCTATGTTGAGAGCTGGGGCATTCAGAACAGTAGGTGAAAATTGTTTGGGTCAGGTCGGTCCGGGTCGGGTTTTATTGAAAAATTTAAGTTGAACTAAGTGTAAAATGAATGTATTTGTGTATTGAACCAATATATGGATTATATTTGGAAATAATGGGTAGCAAAATGTTTAAAATAAAGGATAAGGTAAACCCAATTAAAAGGTTAACTATTGATATTGTTTAAAAATTATTACTAAAATATTATTAAATGATTAATAATATTAGTATATGATTAAAAAGATATTAAATGATGAATAACATTGTAATTGTGTAAAATATTATCAAATGAGTAATAATATTAGATAATGATTAAAATATTATTAAATAATTAATAATATTAATAAGGGAATAAAATATTATTAAATGATTAATAATATTAAATAATGAATAAAATATTATTAAATGATTAATAATATTAATAAAGTAATAAAATATTATTAAATAATTAATAATATTAGATAATTATTAAAATATCATTAAATAATTAATAATATTAATAAGGGAATAAAATATTATTAAATGATTAATAATATTAATAAATTAATAAAATATTATTAAATGATTAATAATATTAGATAATGATTAAAATATTATTAAATAATTAATAATATTAATAAGGGAGTAAAATATTATTAAATGATTAATAATATTAGATAATGAATAAAATATTATTAAATGATTAATAATATTAGAATATTATTAAATGATTAATAATATTAGAAGGTTAATAAAGTATTATTAAATTATCAAAAATATTATATAAGAGTTTGAACTATATTAAATAACTAATATAGGTTTTATGTGATTGAAATCTTATCAAGTGATGATAGTATTTCCTAAGTGTTTATATACCTTTAGCTACATGATTATTTGGTTAAGTGTTAGAGGTGTAAGAAGTATAGAGGTTATCATATGAATGTATATATGATACTAATTTAAAGATCAACTTGATTAATTGTTAGGTCTACTTAAAGAGAAATAAATTGAATTGGTTAGCAGTAGACTACGCACGAGGCAAATTTCCTTTAACCCTAACTTGTATTTATTGTTGCAAGATCTCTAACCCTACTCGATTATTGTTGAACAAGTTTCTATACTTGTATTTATTGCCTGAGCTTGAAGTGGTTTAATTATTTAAAATTACTCCACATCCATATTGTTTATAAAATTGCACTTGGTGCACTTAAAGCTTAATAGTTCTTAATTCATGAACTGTATTAAAAATGTCTAAGCTAATTGTTCAGCTAGACATTACATTTATAAATTCAATAACTTGAATATCTTTAAAAGCTTATCCAAACCATTGATTGATGCGGATTCTTATAATAAGTCTGAGAATTGAACAACCCTAGAGAAAGGGGATTTATGTCGGGAAACCGACCTTGGCGCCAGATGACTAAATGTAATGCATATACAGCGGGTTGAATAGGCTGATCCCCTTGAAAACCAAACTACTGAAAGGGTCAGAGGAAACTCTATTATACCCTCGTTAGTTCAGGGTCTTTGGTGACCACTCAGCATTTTAAGATTTAAATATTCCTGTTCATTGAAATTTGAGTCTTGTTTATTTCACAATTGTTATATCTATTGTTGAAACACTTGATGTTATTTCCCATTCATTCATGATATATATTAAATCTCTATGATTGTTTTTAAACTTGCTGAGCAAACTAGTTGTTCACCCTTGCTATATCATGAACCATTTTCAGCTAGACCTGACTGCTACAAGAAGGATAAGGGAAAAGGGAAAGCCAGAGATTAAATTAAATTATGCATGTTAAATTAATGTTTAATATGTATTTATTGTTGGTAAATCTTTTGTAATTCCTTAATATAGGAACTGTTTATGTTATGGTTGATAGACCTTGGGATTGTAACCTTTTTGTAAGGAATCTTTATGTATTACTCCGCGAAGTTTAAATGCAAATTATGTATTTAATTGTTAGTAAAGTATTATACAGTGAGAACTAAACCTGAGGTTATGGAATCCGGATTTGGGGTCGTCACGATTTTGATAAACTTGTAGACGTAAATTGAACATTAACATTAAAATGTGTATTCTGATTTCAAATTTGAGTAAAGGTGAATTCATGTAAAACGAACTAATCATTCTGATTATGTTATTCGAAACTTTCAGCGGTTAACTTAAGAAAAGACAAAATTAGAATGAACACTGTTTTTTTTTTGTTTTTTTTATTTTTACAGTTGATGATCATCACATTGGAAGTTGGCTTATGTTATAATTAGTTATTTTGGCTCTCCAAATGCAGTAATGGCTCGATTTAATTTAGCTACATGGAAAAATATCACGAAGAAGAGGATTGTTATACTATTTACAATGTGGTTGCACATGATTACATTGGTGAATTGATTTTTTTCAAATTATGGGTTTGATTAGGCAAAAAGCTTTAAGGCAACAATATTCCATTTATAAGTTGTGGAGGACACGTTACATTGATAGGTTAGTCAATAGAGGTGATAATAATTGTATCGAACAAATTAAGATGAATATGAGTGCCTTAATTATACTACATACATTATTTATATGATTATTTGATGTATATATTGATAATTCTCTGGTATCATATATTGAAATTATGCCCTTGTTAAACTTGAAAATTGGCTTACGTGTGAGATTTCTCTTTTCTGCAATTAATTCTTTTGTCTTTTGTATATATTAGATGAATTGATTATGGTATGGTTAAAACGTGAATTTAACTCACAAGTTTAGCTGTCAAGTCTATTTTTTTACATGTATTAAGTTGGAAGTATAAATTAATTTCAATTGTTTTTGGCTTTGTTGAAATGTTGAACTGATTCAATCTAGGTTATGGACATAATTGTGAAACCCCTTTTTACATTAGCTAATTTTGAGTTTATCATATCAGTGTAGAAAGATACTAGAGTTTTTAGATGAATTGATAAGAATATTGTTGAAATGTGAATGTGACCGATAAGAATGGCTAAATTAGTTATGTTTACGTTTTGATACCAGGGAAATAATTTATCTCAGATTTAGTTTGGGGGCCTAAGCTGGATGATGTATTAGATATAATCGTTTTCCATGGTATAACGTTCTTAGTATAATCTTTGGAAAAGATAGGGCAACTAGTCATGATGCCCAAACTACAGCTGATTTGCTTGAGGGACTTGATAAAGAAGATGTTAGTCTTTAAGGTGCTGAAGATGGGGCTCCTTGAAGGACTTGATAAAGATGTTAGTCTTTAAGATACTGAAGATGGGCTTTCGGATCTTACTTTTGATAGCTTATCCATGTTACATGACACTAATTTTGATGAGTCTACAAGCAATCAAAGAAAATAAGTAGAAGTATGAATCCAGTTGCAAATGCTATTTTTCGCACTTCAAGGATGATAGCTACTCAACTTCATGAAACCGCCAAAATGTTTAGTCAAGCAATTTGTGAGGACATTCTGATGGAGTAAGAAAAAGAACTCAATGAGGAGCTCTCCAATATTTCTAGAATTTCCAAAGTACAAAGGTATCAAGCAACGAAGAAGATGGTCAATAATGAGAACGTCATGATATTGTTCTTTGTTGTACTAGATGATGAAAAGGATGATTGTGTAAGCTTTACTTCCTGGAGACATTTGAAAATGTAGTGAATTTAAACTTTTAGGTCTACTATATGAATGGTAATAATTGCTTTCTTGTTGTAGGACATATCATATCATGGTATTATATATAATCTATTATTACATGAATACTTCAAAAACCATTGTCTCAAAAGTGTGGTGTTTGTCTCAAGGCAACGAGGGATAAAAGGAAACAAGAAGAAAAGCTCATGACAATTGTGAATCCCGTACGGAATGCTAAGAGGAAGTTGAGAATCGCAACCAAACACCGAGTCAACAAGACAAGAAAAATAATGACTATGGAGATGGGAAGGTGGATTAATTAGAAACACATAATGTATATAGTTCTGGGTATGTAGCCATTATAGCCGTATGATTGATTTAAGGCTCTCCGTATGTCGTTGCTCCATTAAAATGCACATGTTTTACCTCTTCAAAAGTGCACGCGACAAATGTCATCATGAGAATTAGAACCACAGGCAGATACTCAAGGAGTACAGACAGTTAAAATTTTGACAAATTTAAGCTCAAAATCCCGAGAATCTACAAAAGTTGTATGTGGAATGATGTATTCATGGAAAATTTTAAGCATCTAAATCTCTGCAAGTTTTGTTTGCTTAAACGCGAAAAGCCTCTATTTTGAAACTAGGAACGCATAACACGAACGTCAAATTACTGTATTTGCTGATGAATTTAATATTCACATGAAGATTTTTTTTTGGAAATACATACATACATACATATATATATATACATACATACATATATATATATATATATATATATATATATATTTGTGCATGGTCTCTTATGAATAGTGAGTGTGTTCCACGATTTTTCACATGTGAAAATATGTGTGCACTTTATTTATTGTTTTCTAATGGACTTAAAGCTAAATAATTTCGAGCCAATCGCACTATTAGGTAACAATACTTTTAAATAAGCATTATGAAACTAGTAAAATGATGTGGAATTAGTCATCCAATAAGTTGTGCACTACTTCTAAACAGGAATTATGAAACTAGTAAAATAATTTGTGAAAGTATTCATCCAGTAATTTGTGCCCATGTGCTTACTATCAATTTGGATTATGATGAGGAAGATTAATAACATCCATCGAATGAATGATGGAAAAATGATACATTTTGGCTCATCATTCATGATATATACGAATGCCATAATTTTTCATACACATATTGGTAACTTGGTTAACGGGAGATAGGGTGGAATGCTCTTTCAACTTAACCTCAATATTTTAGGTCATGCTTCAATTTTTAAATTTAAATGATGATGTGTGAAAACGTGTAAATCTCACGTGTTTAAGTGGATTTACTGTTAAAGGAAATTTTATAAATAAACTACATTATAATTTAGATTCAATTTACCACAATGTTTCTGAGTTCTAAAATGAGTGAAAAAGAAAATAAATGGTTGTGTCTTATTTTCTTATTATTAATTTTTTTTAATGAACAAAAAAGAGAAGGAAAAGAAAAGGACCAAAACTTTTTACTTTTTTTTTTCTAAAATTTTTCGCCTACAAGATGGATGGATTTGAATGAAAACTAAAATAATTAAGCAATCTTTTATAATCCTCTCCGTAACCTCTACATTACAAATATAACAAAATTAATATAACAGTAAAAATAATAATTTAAATATAAACTTGAATTTTCTTTCCTTTATAAATTTAATAATAATATAAAAGAAAATTTGTAAGTTTTTTATAACTTTAATTATGACATGAGAGGGTCAGACTATCAGATCCATTTCTTGGATCAACTAGGATTGTGTTTATATCGACAAATACCCCGGTCAAGCCAGACCCATTTGCAGACCATGACCCGTATTGTCCAAATTTCGTAGAAACCCTAAACCTTTTTCAGCTGAAGGCTTGAACATTTCCTCTCTTTCTCATATTGAACGAATGTTTCACAGTAGGGTAAAGCTGTTTCTTTTCTTACTTTCAAAAAGGGTGTACTTTTAATTACTCAAATTATACATAATATAGTTTTAAAATATGTGCACTTGATAAGTAAATAATTAATCTTTTTTTCTTCTTAATTAGATGTTTTTACTTAAAATTTTATGACTAAGAAATATATACTCATTTCTAGAATATTAGAAAATCAAAGACAAGAAATAGATAATAACATAAAACAAAGGGATAACCTCTTCGGTCATCCCTGAATTGTGTTAATTTCACGTTTGGTCCTCAAATTATTTTTTTTGCACGTTTGGTCCATATAATTTTCAAAAATCCTTTAATCTTAGTAAAATCATCTAATTTAAATAGAATCCCAAATTGGTTAGTGGAATGAGCGCACATTTAAGGTAAAAGCTTATATTTTGAAGGACAAAATTGTCTTTTCATTATTCAAAACCCTTTCTTGATACATTTGAGCTAAAAGCTTATATTTTGAAGGACAAAATTGTGCTTTTATTATTCAATACTCTTTCTTGATACAGTGAGTTCTCTTCTCTCACACACTCCCTTCATTGTTATCACCAATTTCCTCCTCTCCAAGGGATATTTAGGAGGCTCAATCTGTAAATCAAAAACAACAAACAATTAATTAACCTACCCAAATTGGGTGGCCTAGAATTCGAGTGAAGAACATTATAGAGAGTTCCATTTCTCACTAAAGTCAACATCTAAACCGATCTTCGGGGTCATTTGTGAAACCCAACAAATTGATAAGTCTAGGAATAAGAATTTTGGACAAAATCTAAATTCATTTTCAACTTCATTTGGGTTTTCAGGTGTCAACGAAAAGAATATACGAGGCTTTGAGTGAGTACCTCTAGAGGGTCTTTTTATAGCATGTCGGCCGTTCTTGGGAATGGATTTGTAGACTAAGCCATGGCTGCCTCTGCCTAAGAGCTTTTGAGGAGAGAAGTTCTCAGTAGCTGCTTTAAAATCATAGTAATTAAAAGGAATTGATATTTCCACAATGTTTTTTGATAGTTACACACAGTGAACCCACAAAAATGTTAATAGCGACAAATACATCTATAGCAACACTTTTGTGGGTCTACCGTGTGGAATTATCAAAAAGGTAGTGTGAAAATGTTAGTTTTTTTAATTAAATCATTGAAGTTTAATGGGTTTTTCATGTCTTGTGGTTTTGTTGAATTTTATTCTTTATCTGTGTAAATGTATGTATGTATATGTGTGTGCAGATCAATTGGATCCATGGGAAAGAGAAAAATAAAGGAGACTTTATGGGTTTTTTGACTTGTAGGTAATTGCATTTATGATGCTACTAGGCTATGTGGGGGAAGAAGTGAGAAAAATAGAGGAGAGAGATTAATTCAATGGTGATAGCAGATCAGATTCTGAACTCTAGAAATTTGATGGATTATCCTTTAAGGTTACCTGTAAATAGATATAAAAGGCCACTACTTTTATTCATTTTAAAATTTTATTTTTCCTTCAGCATTTCCACGAGTAATAGATGAACGTTTAGTGCTTTGCTTCATCATCAAAGCCACCCCTGCTTTCGCTATCATCTCTCTGTGTTTCATTTAAACGAGTCACTCACATCCGAGTTTGACTCAGCAATGTTAAAAAAGAAGTGTCACCATCAAATCCCTGAAGACTTTATCTAAGGTATGTAATTCACGAAATTCTTTTTTGGATTCAAAGAATCTTGCTTTATTGAAAAACCTAGGTATTGTTGCTGAAAGATCAGATTTTCAAAACCCAAATGAATTTGATGGGGAAAACTCTGTAGAATATCAACAAGACTCTAGTGGGTTTTACAGTTTTATTAATTATAATAATGTTAGTGAAGAGTTTTAACCTAATTCAAGTATGTGTTTTAGGGAAAATTTACAAATCCCAGATGGGAATTATAGAGGACATCAAGGGGGAGTTAATCAAAGTCCTAGTAGGGTTTATGGTTCAAAACCAGAGGATTGAGTTTCAGCATAATCTAATTTCCTACTTATTGTTAATGTTCTTTTATTGTGGCCTAGAAATCTTGGGCTATTTCTAATTTATCAGATCTTTTGATTACTATACGCTTTATTTCTGATTTATTATATTGGGTGTGATTTGGGGAATTTCCTTTCCCAAATCTCAGTTCTTCCCTAACTGATTTACGTTCTTGTTTTTTGAATCTTGCTTAGACAGTTAGGGCTGTTATTGTCCTCAATTAATTAGACTGTTTATTAATTTCTTGTGTTGTTTAGGAAGGATTTTAGGTTATTTTATTTGTTGGATGTTGTACCCATTTTCTTCTTTGTTTCCTCCTCGATTTGGTCGAGGGTTTCATCTGCAAGTTCTCTTGCTAATTGATGTTCTTTCCTGTTGATCGGTTATTTTGGATCTTTTCACTCCGGCATTCAGACCATGATTCAGTTTCCCTCCGTTCCTTCTTTCTGGCCCACCTTAGTTCTGGGTAGCTATGATCTTGTTGGAAGAATCGTTGGGGTTTGATGCTGCTGGGTTACACGGGTTACCGATCTCAGTGATTGCTTTTGGTTTGTTTATGCCGGCGACTATCGCTGCAGATGTGCTGTCTGCTGGCAGTCCTTTTGTGTACCTAGTTTGGCTTCTAGTGGGCTGGGTAGCTGGCATGCAGTGTCTAGGTACAGTTGTTTGGGGCTGGGCTAATGTTTAATGACTAGCTATGTCTAGGTGTTCATAATCTCAATGGGAGATGGGATTAGTGTCTTGATTTTCAGTGTAATATCCTAAGTTTTTTTTTGCAATTAATATACAATCAAATTAACAAGAAAAAAATGGGAGTTTTTCCAGTGGTTATGATCGAGGAAGCACTAGACCTGAGTTTCAACAAAACCCCATTGGTGGAAATTATCCAACTAGTACACTAGAGAAAGACCGAAAAATGAATTTCAGCATAATCTAGCTGGGCAAAATGGAAGCTTTAATGGCTATTATGGACAGAATGTAGGGGAGTTGTCTTAGAGCCCAAGTGCTTTTAACACGGAAAGTTTAAAAGATTCACAGACAAGTTTGGGTATGGTATTTGGAGGAAATGTAGGTGTACACAAACCTTATGGGATTAGCAGAGAGGGAGCTGTTGTAGCTCAGCATAAACCAAATGTATTTCATGGGCAGGGGTCATCAGAGGCTAATGAGAGTTATGGACAAAGTATTATGCATTCTCAACAACGCTTTTACAAATCTTATAGTGGAAACAGTGGAAATTTTTAGCATGTATTGAGTAATTATCATGGGTGCATTGATGGGAATTTTCGGCACATATGTAGTAATAATAATGGGGGCAATACTGGGAATTACCAGCAAAGCTCAAGTGGCTATGATGGAGGTAATGATAGGAGTACAAATGGGTATCTAAGTGAAAAAGTTGGAGAGTATATACATAATCTATGTGTAGATTATTGCATTAATGCTGGACCATAACAAATTCCAAATGAGTATCAAAATGGCATGGGACCTCAAGTAATTGGTAATTCGACTACTGATGGAGAGTCAGTTGAAGCTACTGACGACAGTTAATCAAGAAGCGCTATTCAGGAGCTCGGTGACTTTTACAAGGAGGGTAAACTAAAGGAAGCCGCAGAGGTTTTAGGTTTGTTAGAGCAGTGTCGTATCCCAGTTGATATACCTAGATATTTTATTCTGATGAAGGTATGCGGGGGAGGCAAAAGCTCTAGAATTGACAAAGTATGTTCTAAAAGTAGTATGCCCTTAAGCCAATCATATTTGATGTGATAACATTTACTTTGTAATCTTATTCAATTTATTAATAAAAGAATTTAATGAAAGACATTTACTATCCATGTTTAATTAGTAGAATTAATTATTGGATAAACCCAAAGTGTTAGTGCAAATGAATATTTGAATGATTTGATTTGAATAGATAATGTTTATTTGCAACCAATAGATTTTGTACAGGTCCTTATTGATAAAATTGATGTAGAAGGACCTAGAATAGAAAGATCAAATTTGTTGGATTGATCTTATGAAATTCAAAGTATGTAAAGATGTTAGGATCAACAATCGTAAAGATAGAAGAACCTTGCAGAATCTACTTCAGAACCGTAAAAATTGACATTTGCCGCTGAGTTTGACTGGTCATAAAGTGAACTCTGAAATCGTAAGGCAAATGAAGATCGTAACACTGACTCTAAGTTCGTAGAGAAAAATAATGATCGTAAAGACAACTCTGAGTTTAGGCATAAAGTTGGTTGTAGAGCAAACGAGGACAAACACACTTCGCAGAGTTGAAGGATCTAAGGAACCTTACAATTGACAAAATCGTAGAGTTTAGCAGTTCTGACATCGGACTAACATTAAAAATCTGAAAGGCAAGTACTTCAAGAAATCTATTGGTAAAAGCAAGTTTCATATTAAAGTCAGAAAAGGATGTGTCTAACGACTATTTTACTCAAGTAGCATCATACACGAGAGTGCCATTTTTAGTAAATTGATGTGATGGGAGCGCCGAAAGCAAGTTGACATAATCCCCTGCAATTAGACTCAAAGATCCTCAAGAATCAGAGCATTAAATGAGCAAACGACTACTTATCAACATGAAAGTCTCAAGATTTTCTATTAAAAGACATCAAGATTCAATTCAAAATAACGAGAAAAAGATATTACAAGTCGAATTGTTGTTCAAAACTCTACTGTATGATTAAGAACTACTTGTTCAACTGCTAAGTTCTATCAAAAGAGAAGAACTTAGACGCCAACTTAGTAGCACCTCTCAAATCACTTCATCACTGGAGATTAAATGTCTTAGCGACTTCAGAGCTACCAAGTCTAAGTGACTTGAAGAGATCTTAGTGATCTGGTCTTAGTGACCCTAGAACTGCCATGTTTGAATGACTTAAAAGAATCTTAGTGATTCATTGTTGTAACTGGTCTGAGTGACCTGCATCCTTAGTGGATTTCCTGCCAGTAGTGCAGAAGAGTGGACTATGAGATCTTTGTGCTCCGAACCACTTAAATTTTTTTTGTGTCTATTTACTTTTCATCTTTTACATTTCTGTAACATATATTAACTGTGTATGATTGACTTATGCTATAATTGCTAAACTCAAAACTAAAAATCTCTCTAAATCTGTGAAGGGGGTTGTGATCAAACAAATATTCCGATATGCTTAAAGAAAAATACAAAGTTTTCAAAAAGATCTATTCAACCCCCCTTTTAGATCATTTGTTATGCTGGGAATTAACAAGTGGTAATAGAGTAAGTTCTCTTAAATATAAGCTTAACCGTTTTGAGTTAATCTCTAGCACAAAACAAACACAGTTCTGAACTTAGTGGTGGAAATAAGCCTCCTTTTTGTAATAATGAAAAATTTGCTAATTAAAAAGTTTGTATGTAGACTTATATGGATGAAATTGATGAAGAGATGTTTGAAGCTGTAATAAAGGGTCCATATGTTCCAACAAAGCTATTAATTGATGATCCAAACAAGACAATAGCCAAATATAAAGACGAATGAACATAAAATGATAAGAAACAAGTTTGGACAAAAGAGCAAAAAAATTCTATTTATGGCTTTGAAAGATGAACTATTCGAAAATGTGATAAACTGCACTACGGCTAAAGAAGTCTGGGAACCTTTGCTTATTATGCATGAAGTAACAGAAGAAGTCAAATAAAACAAACAATCACTTATGACTCAGCAATATGAAATGTTTTCTCACTCACCTAGAGAAGACAAAACAGTTACTTGTGAAAGATCTAATGTCCTAATGAACTCCCTCAAGGCGTATGGGAAAGTCTACCCAAGCAACGATCTCAACATCAAGTTCATGAAAGCACTGCCCAACAAGTGGGATGCAAAAGTCACTGTAATTCGAGAATCAAAGAATCTGCACGAAATGACTGTGCAGAAGCTTTATGGTAATCTACTCACTTATGAGCTAGAGCTAAATCAACGGACAAAAATAATTCAGGAAGGAAGGAAAAAAGGCCGAGGAGCTGCACTAAAGGCATCAGAAAGTACGTCAACAACGCAAACTGAAATTAACTCTAATGAAAACGATAGTGGAGATGACAATGAAGATATAGCCTTTTTGGTCAACAGGCTGAGAAAATTCACGCGCAAAGGCAGTAGCAGCAGATCAAGAAGATTTTTTAAGAGCAATAAAATTAACAATAGCAAAGAACAAGAAAAAGATTTGTGTTGCAACTGTAAAAAGCCAGGTCACTATAGTGCAGAATGCAACAAGCCCCTACGAGATGAGCTAAAAAAAGAGAAGAAGAAGCTTACTTCAAAGAAGGAATTCAAAAATTACAAGAAGTTTCATAAGAAAAATGATAAAGGTCTTGTAGCTAAAGAATTATGGAATGATTCAGAAAGTGATTCAGACTTTGAGTACAGTGAAGATGAAGGATCTCAAGTGGAAAATATGTGCTTAATGACTCTCCTGATGTTGATATCAATGATTTAAGAACTGCGCTGTATGACATTACATCAAATCTACATCAATACATGAAATGGTTCAGGGTTCTATCAAAAGATCATTCTCTTCTTTAAGAGGAGAAAGAGAAAGTCCAAGTCAAACTGGAAACAGCTCTACGAAGTACGACCTCTCTCTCTCCAATCTTGAACCTGAGAATGAAATATTGAGACAGATAACTGAACGTAATGCATAGAGAGAGTCAATTTTAGTCACTAAAATAAGGGAACTAGAAAAGACAATTTCAATGTGGAATCGTTCTTCAACAACTATGGACTCACTAGTAGTAAGTCAGAGACTAATTACTAATAGGCCAGGATTAGGGTTTGAAGATTCATCTTCAATTCCAAATGTTGAAAAATCATTGGAGACTAATCTTAATAATGCTTCTAGGAACATAATATTTATGAAATCGAAAAAGGTTATTAAGTCTATTATTCCTAACTGTGTAATCTCTACATCTAAAGTTATTGTCCCTATGGACAATAGGCCACATACTGACTTAGGTTTTAAAAAATCACAGAGTAGGACAAGATCTACGATTATACCTCGAAGAATCGTTATGTTAGATAAATTGAACTTTACAAATCAACCAGGCCTAAAACGTAGAGTTGACTTCCACTTTACGAAACCACAAAAACACAAAGTAGTATGGAAGCAGAGAATTTCGGTCAAGAAGAAAGACTAGCAATGATTATCCTCCACAAGTGTCCTTGATTAAAAGATCATCACACACACACACACACACAAATATACAATGTTATAACTGTCATAATTATGGTCATATAGTTGCAATATGTTATTACAATTACCATCCAACACATTATAAACCTAAAACTAGGCAAATACGGGTTCCCAAAGATACTATTAAGTCAGGACCCAAAAGCATATTTGGGTACCAATATAAAGAATGACTTTTATTACAGGAAAAGTGCTCCACTCATTCTATCTGATATCTCGATAGTGGATGCTCAAGGCACCTGACTGGAAATAAAGCACTTCTATTACATTGCAAAGAAAAAGAAGGTCATGCAGTTGTCTTTGGAGACAACAACTCTAGAAAAACTCGAAGGTATGGCTTAATTGGAAATGGTGCGGTCACATTTAGTAAAATTTCATATGTTGAAGGATTGAAGCAAAATTTACTCAGCATCAGCCAATTATGTGATAAAGGACATCAAGTAATTTTTTTTAACAATCAGTGTCAAGTCAAAGATCTAAAAATCAAACTCATTGAAGCTGACTAGAACTAGAGAAGGCAACGTGTATGTGGTTAATCTTGAAGAACTTAGTTCATCATAACTAATTTGCTTAGAAGACATAAGCTGGTCGTGGCACAAGAGATTATCCCATCTGAATTTCAAAAGCATGTCAAAGTTTGCCTCCAATGACTTAGTTTCAGGCTTGCCAAAGCTAAGTTTTGTTAAGGAAAAACCATGCAAAGCCTGTCAACAGTGAAAACAAACTAGAAGCTCATTAAAAAGTAAGGCAGTCAACTCTAATGATAAGCCCCTGCAACTGTTGCATATGGATCTATTTGGTCCTATCCCAACTGCCAATCTTGGAGGAAAAATATATTCACTGGTGATAGTAGATGACTATTCCAGATTCACATGGGTATTCTTCTTAAGCTCTAAGGATGAAATCAGTTCTTAATTAATCAAAATTTTCAAGTTAGTTTTAAATGAGAAGTAAATAAGAAGGGTAAGAAAAGCAAAACAATAAGGAGTGATCGTGGAAGAGAGTTCGATGCATCTGAAGTAGATTAGTTCTGCTAAGATTATGGTATTCAACATAATTTTTCAGCTCCAATAACTCCACATCAAAATAGAGTAGCTGAAAGAAAGAATAGAACACTGATAGAAGCTGGAAGAACTCTACTAGCAACAACCCATCTTCCTAAATACTTTTGGACTGAGGCAGTCAATGCAGCTTGTTACACTCAAAACAGATCTTTAATTCACTCTACTCTAAAAAGGACGCCCTACAAGTTATGGAAAGGAAGAAAGTCAAACATCGGTTATTTTTATGCATTTGGTTGTGCATGTTATATTCTCAATAATGGCAAAAAGTATCTAACAAACCAAAGTTCTAGCCAAAGTCAGATGAAGGAATATTTCTTGGATACTCTATGAAAAACAAAGCCTACAGAGTGTTCAACAAGAACACATTGAGTGTTGAAGTTTCAATCCATATTATCTTTGTTGAAAGTGAATCAGGTGAACCAAAGAAGGCTGTATCATTTGATAAATTCGAAGATCTGGACACACCGATCATAGTGATGAACCCTATGATAACAAAATCTAGTGCTAAAAAACCAGATCCAATGATCGTAATGTCAAAACAAGAGATCATAGAACTTAATGCTCTAGAGGAGGACACTTAACAAAATGAAGAAGCCACTTAACATGGTCCAGAACTTGAAGAACTCAGATAAGGAGGCATAAGAATTGATATTCCTATAGGTAGTAGATGGGCAAAAGATCACACCCAAGACATAATCATTGGAGATCCAAATGCAAGTATCAGGACAAGGTCTGCAACACAAAATAAGTGCTTGTATCTAAGCTTTCTTTCTCACATGGAACCCAAGAAAACTGAAGAAACCTTAAAAGATTCTAGTTAGATTGAAGTTATGCAAGAAAAACTGAATCAATTCGAAAGAAATAAAGTTTGGAGATTAGTTCTAAGACATAAAGATCATCCAGTCATCAGCACAAAATGGTTATTCAGAAACAAGATAGATGAAGATGGGGTGATTATAAGAAACAAAGTAAGAATGGTAGCCAAAAGATATTCTCAGGAGAAAGGAAACTATGATGAAATGTTTGCTCCTATAGCCAGACTGGAAGCTATCAGAATGCTTCTTGTGTATGCTGCCTATATGGGTTTCAAAGTATTTCAAGTGGACGTCAATAATGCGTTTCTAAATGGAGAACTTTAGGAAGAGGTGTTCGTTGAACAACCTCTAGGTTTTGTCAATCCAACTATCTCTGATCATGTATACAAATTAGATAAAGTTTTATATGGATTAAAACAAGTACCTAGAGCATAGTATGAAATGCTCATTGATTTTTTTTATTGAAAAATGATTTACTAGAGGAAGAGTAGACACTACCTTATTCCTTAGAAAACTTAAAAAGAGAAAACAGTGTTAGTGCAAATATATGTAGATGATATTATATTTTGATCTATTGATGTAATTACTAGAAATTTGTAAAGAATATTATATTAATAAAAATGAGAAATTATTCAAAATTTTATTTTGTGCACTTATGTGTGTATGTGTGACTATGTGATAGAAAAGATATAAAGTTAGCAAATTCAATAAATTTGAATTAATTATTAATTAAAGGAAGAAGTCAAGACAATTTTATAAATTATGAGATTATGTGACAAGCTTAAGTTATGAATTAACTAAGCTTGGAAGAATAAGCCTTGTGTGGCAAGAAGAAAATTCAAGATGGCTAATGGAAATGTAATTAGGATTAATCGAGTATTTGATTAATTCGCGGAAGTGAATCAATATAAATCCAAAATGATAGTTGGGTAAATTATAAATTAAGTTTTTAATAAAGAATAACTAAACCCAAGGGTTATGAGAATGAGTCTTGTTGGAATTAACTCAGGTTAGTCTAATGCATGTATGTATATCAAGGAAATTGTTTAGTCCAATGTTATAGGTAATAAGATGGTTTTAGAGGATTTAATTCTGGCCCAATATAAAGTCTAGGTTGAAGTAAAATGAAGCCCAAGGAGTAGCCCAAACATCAATTAAAAGTAGCTTAAGCTTTGACCCAAAATTTGTAGCGCTTGAATATATATATATATATATATATATATATATATATATATATATATATATTAAATGCTGAAAAATCTGTAACTTTGGAGTACTCCCAACCTTGGAGCTTTGTGTTGATCAATTTTAGAGACTTGTGAATCTTGAGCTTTGCAAAAAGTTCCATAATTCACTCCCATGTTGATAAATTTTCCCTAAATTAAGGAGATATGTTGGAGAGTAATTAAGTTAATTGTGTTTATGTATATTGTTGGGTGTTTAAGAGTATGTAATTGTGTATTAGTGGAGCTCTATAAATAGAGCTCTTAGCCAACACAAAGAAGGATTACCCATTTCACTAAGTGTGAGGTAAGAAAAGAGAGAAAAGAAATAAAGAAGAGAGCTTGAGAGAAATACTCTAAGTGTAGAGACACTCTTGGTGGTTAGAGGAAGTCAAGGAGAAGGAAAAGACATTGAGGAGCTTAACAAATTTCTAGCAAGAAAGAAAATGGCTACAAGAAGGTAAATACTGCCATAGCTTAAAACTTTTAAGTTATGTTGATATATTTAATTATGTAGACTAGTTTTGCATGATTGGTTGTGGGAAGACCTCGTGTGTAAGAATCATGGTGGATTCCGAAGTTATAAGGTGTTTATGTGTGTAGATGGTAGTTGTGATATGAATATATACATATGATGATTATATAAGCTAACTTATGTGTTAAAATGGTTCTTGAGTTATGAAACCCTAGATGGATGTATGAATCTTGAGATTTATAACTCACAAATGGTAAATCTATAAGATATGAAAATAACCTAAGTAAAATGGATGGAAAAGAAGTTTAAATGAAACTATGGGAAATTTTTGAAGAAGATGTGTTTGAAAGTAAACCCTAAAATTTTGAACGAGCATATTAGCTAATGAATGGGTCAAAAATGTAAAGATCATGAAATGAAGCTAAAACACGGATCTAATAAGATGATACAATTTTAAAATCACTTGGATGTATAAGAGTTAAGCACATTTGGAATCAAGGGAGTCGAAAATCTCAAAAAGCCGAAGAAAACTTTCTAGTGTACTGGCGTGCCTCGCGCTAGCCTCAATTATTTCCTGGCACGCCCCACGTCACTTCTGGAAGAAAAGAAGACTTTGATGGATTAACGTTCCCCACGCCAGTCCTAGTGCAATTATGGCACGCCCTGCGCCACTTCAGTAAACTAGTTGACCCAGATCTGAGTCAAACCAAGTCGGGTCTTGGTCAACCGGGTTGACCAGAAAAAATAAAAAAATAAATAATAATAATAATAATAATAATAATAATAATAATAATGTATAAATGTATAATAAATAAATAATTAAACAAATAAAATAATAAATATTTTTTATTTGTGGAAATAAATGATGTTAAGAATTAGATGAGAAATAATTAAACGAATAAAATAATAATAAAGATTATTTTATTTATAAAAAGTGATTAAATAATATAATCAACAAAGATTAAAGAGTGGATAAACAAATAAAATGAGAAGGAATTATTTTATTTATAGAGAACAAATGAATGAATAATAATGATATAGAGATCATTTAATTAATGAAGAGTAGTGTTACGAGAAGGAATCCAATAATCAAATAAAATGGTAATGTTATTTTATTTGTGAGATGTAATAATAGTAATTAAGATTAATGGTCTAAAGGGATAACAATACATAATGAAAAATATTTAAACAAATAAAATAATAATAAAATTATTTTATTTGTGAGGATAATAATAAAGTTATTAAATAATTCTATAAAGATTTATTAAGCAAATAAAATAACGACAAATATTATTTTATTTGTAGACGATGAGCATAAGACATAATAATGAACCATTAATAGTAAAGATTAATTGAAGTGGTAAACATAAGGATAATTATCAAACAAATGAAATATTATTAAGGGTTGTTTTATTTGTAGAGGATGAACACATATATAAATGAATAATAATAATACGAGCTGTAGGAGATGATGAATGAGGTAACTGAAGAAATATTAAAGGATGAGAGTAAGGATGAATAGTGAAGGTTTACGAGGTAGTATAGAATGACGTGAATTTTATCAAGGGTCCAGTAGAGACTAATAGCTAGATCAAATTACAACTTATGTAGGTCAATCGGAAGCCGGTAACCTAGAAGAAAGGAAAGCGGACAAATCAGGCAAGTACCTAGACTTGTACCTTATTATTATTATTTCTTACAAGTATGTCAGTGCTATATCTGTTGAAAAATAATTTGTATTGAATCTACATCTTCTTGATAAATTATCATGAAGAATATGTCTAAATCACGAGAACATTAAAAATACACTATTATATATCTTCACGAGATCTTTCAAATATTAAATGGTTAATGTAATATCCCGGATATTTAAATGAATTAGAAATAAAAAATTTAATATTTAATAAAGGTTGGAGTTTGATAACCTAGTAGTGATAGATAAATAGAGGTCCAAATTAAATTTAACGGACTAACTTAGATATGGTGATATCAAAATTTTTGATAAGTTAGCAAGTAAAGTGATAATTCAATAAACTTGACTAACAGCAAATCTAATTAAATTAAGAGAATTAATTAGTGGAGTTATGTAATTATGCGACGTGGTTGCGTGTAAATTAAATATGTATTTATATGAATATATATATATATGCGTGCATATTTAGTAACATAATTTAATGGTTAATTAAATTGTGATAAATAGATAGATTAATATTAAATTAATCCGAATTGAATTAAAAGGTTTATTGTGGAATTAATTTATTCATTAATCAACAATTATGCAAATTGTTGATAAATTATTTGTGAGGAATAATTATGTAATTTATATAATTATAAATTATATAAAGTAGTTGAATTAATTAAGGGAGATTAGTAATTGTATATATGTACAACCTTTAATTTCATATATATGCACATATATATAAAGGGTTTAAATTAATTGAGAAATTTTAAATAGTAATTGAATATATTAAATGAATATATTCTATAATTAAATAAATCATTGTAAATGATTTATGAGAGTGAGAAATTTAATTATACAATTATTTGTGTAATATTAATTAAATAATTAAATAAATTATTTAAATAAGAAATTGAGTAAATATATTATTATTTCAATGTATTTTCGGGTAAATGGAATTATTTTCATAATTGATGAGAAATGAATTATTTAATGTAAATATATTAAATAATTTAATTTATGGCCTAAATAATATATATTAAATTATATATTGTATTTATTTTAATTTCATAATTTATTGTGAAATTGTTTTCGAGGTAAGGTAATGTGTATAAATAATATATATAGATTATATATATTATTATTAGCGAACACACTCTAAAGTTTTAATATCAAAATAATTGGCAAGTTGTCATTAATTAAATATTCAATTAAATTGAATATAATGAGTGAATTAAATTTTATAAATTAATTAATATGATAATTAATTAATGTAAATAATGTAAAATATTATTAATAATATTATTAGTCCATTTAGTAATTTAATATTAATGGGTTAGTGTATTTAATTATTTACTCAATCTAATTATTTATTTAATCATGGATTGAATAATTAATGTGTAAATTATTAAATTAGCCCAACATGGGTCAATTAGTAGCCCAAGTGGAGAATAATAAAATTTGACAATTTAGTAGCCCAAACAATTTAATAGAAGCCCAATTGGTATTTTAAATTAAAGCCCAATGATTGGCCCACTTGAAAAATACTTAATTAAACTATTATTTATTAAAAAAATGAGAAAGTGACAAACATTTTGGGACAATTCTTCATGTATTGCCGGCAATGATGGTGCTAGGAGAGAGAAAATGAATTGATTGTTATTTCTTTTATTTTTCATTTAAATAAATTAAGGTTACTTGTATTGATTTTTAAAAATACATGGACCATCCCTCTTTTCACCAACTCTAGTCCTTAAAGCTTTTCTTGTGCTAGTATCTTTGCTAGGCTCTTGATGGCTAGAATTGATAGATATATTTTATATCTATAGAAGTGCAAGAATACTTGCATTTGGAGGCTAAAAAAATTAGTCATTTATCATCTTTCATTTTTTTCTCAAGCTAAAGAGAGCTAGAGAACATTTGAGAGAGTGAGAAAATATTTGAGAGTAAAAATAGCAAGAGAAGGAGGAGGAGTCTAAGCTAGTTCATGACATCTTCTTATACTACATATTTGGAAAGAAGAGGAGAATAACTATCAAACCAAGGTAATTATTTTATAAACCCTAATCTTGTTTTCTTTCAAGTTTATGGTAGAAATATTAACATAGTAATTTTTATGGTTAAAATCATACTATGTATGCTTCTATAATTGATCATGAGTTTAAATTATGTTTTATAAAGTTTTAATGATGGAAAATATGTGTTTGGTGATGTGTAATCAAATCTCAAAATAATGTCCAAAAATAATTTTTTATAAAATTTAGATTTAATGTTATAATATTATAGAACATTAAATCATGAGAAAAATAAAGTTTGAATCACTTAAAATGGAGTTATACACAAAAAGTTATGATTTGTGGTAGTTTATATGATGTAAAAATTTTTATAAAAATTTTTACTATTAAATCATGAAAAATTATATTTTCATGTTATAAATTAATATTAGGTGATTGGTAAATTTTTTGGATTTTTAAAGCTTACTTGAATGTATAATTTTTATTAAAGTGGTGTATAAAAATTACTATTCACAATCTGCTTGGAAAGGAAAAAAAAAAAAACACTGGCCGCGCAATGCGCGGACCACTGTTCATCGCCAGACGCGGGACGAAAAATGGCGTCGTTTTAGGCGAAGAAAATTTCATCCGCGCGTTATGCGCGGAAGCCAGCAACGGTGCCCTTCAAACGACACCGTTTTGGGACCAAAGAAATTACAGCGCGCGCAATGCGCGAGAAACGTTTTTCGGATGAAATTACAGTTTTGCCCCTCCGTTCGGTTTTCTGATTAATTACGAAATTGCCATCGGTCCGGTTTTTCGGTTTATTTACGATTTTGCCATTCTGGATAATTTAAATTAATTTAAATGTTTAAAAATTAATTTAAAATTATAACAAAAATATTAATAATACAAAAATGATATTTAGGTATTGAATATTATATTTTTCAAATATAATAAGTATTTAGGATTAATATTTAAATGTTATAAATATTAATCTAGTTAGTTTAATATTATATTTTTTTCAAATATAATAAGTATTTAGGATTAATATTTAAATGTTATAAATATTAATCTAGTTAGTTTAATATTATATTTTTTTCAAATATAATAAGTATTTAGGATTAATATTTAAATGTTGTAAATATTAATCTAGTTAGTTTAATATTATATTTTTCAAATATAATAAGTATTTAGGATTAATATTTAAATATTGTAAATATTAATCTAGTTAATATTATATCTTCTGAATTTATGATTAAACTAATTGTTTATTATTTAATTAATATTAAATAATAAACAAGGATGATAAATTAATTAATTATTATTTAATTACTATTAAATAATAATTAAAGACAACTAAGATTGAGTATTTAATTATTTGTTATTTGATTAACTTTAAATAATAAATAAATTCAGTTAGTTATTATGTAATAATAACTAATGATATTTGAGTATTTACTATATAATTTTATTATTTATTATTTAATTAACTTTAAATAATAAATGAATCTAGTTAGTTAGTTATTATTTATTATTAAATAATAACTAAAGATATTTGATTATTTTTAATATAATATAATTATTTATTATTTGATTAACTTTAAATAATAAATAAATCTTGTAAGTTATTATTTATTATTAAATAATAACTAAAGGTATTTAATTACTTACTATTTAATTAATGTTAAATAGTAATTAAATGAAATAAAGAAAATGTCTTTTAACTCTTTTGTTTAAACAATTATAATAAATTGTTTAATAGTTTAATAAGTGTTTAACACTTGAGAAAATTATTTTCTAAATTATTAAATTATTAACCTAATTTGATTGAGAGTTTATAAGGTTAATAATATCGTTTTGACTGATGTAAATTATGTGTTAATACTTATGTGTGGTAGATAAGTTCCTTAGTGAGCGTATAGTTGTACAAATACGTCGTACTAATTATTAGACCAACTTTATTAATGTTAGGTCTTTCAAAGCCAGTTAGTTAAAGCTAGACATTAATTGTAGCTGAGCAAACAGGCAAGTTTCCTAAACCCTACTCAATTTATATTCGAGCAGGATATATTATTTTATTGTTCAAGTCCCTAACTCAAATTCAAGTTATTACGTTTCAAGCATGCTATGGTTTAATTCTGTATAATTATTCCACATCTTTAAATTGTTGATTCGCACATAGTGCTTGTTGCATGTGTTCATCAGGTATGAAAGGCTGATCACCTTCATTACCATAAGGTTCAGTTAAAATTGTTCATGGTCATTATTGACACTCAACATTACTTGATTCAGTCATTCAATTATTGAAATTATGATTCGTATTCTTTCACAATTATTATATTGTTGAAAATCCGAAAGCTTGTTCTTTCTTTCAATCATGATATATCGTTATTGTATTTAAACTTGCTGAGCAAAGTCGTTGCTCACTCTTGCTATATCATGATAACAAATTTCAGAATAATACGAATGTCCGAGGAGAGACGGAGACAGAAGCAAAAGACAAGATTATAGTGTTATTCATTATAACTAAATTGTTATATGATGTAAGTAATTTTGTAAACCTTTTTATGAATCTAAAGGTATATATATGTAAGTTAAGGTTAGAAACCTTGGAAAATGTTGTAGAATAAACAATTTATGTTTATATATTCCGCATTAGTTATAGAACATGTATGAAGATGATGTATCGTGACGTACCAAGTCTAGGGTTTAAGGAACCCGGATTTGGGGGCGTTACAGTTAACACCAAAAGTTAGGTTGTGTATGAGATCGTTTTGGAAAAGGAGTCTATGTTATTTAATTCGGCTAGACAAGAAATGAAAGAAATCATGACTCAATTTTTTTGAGAAAGCCATCTAAAATGATTTCCTTGGTGCCGACTCTGAACATGATACTGAGATGAACAACCTGATAAAGGGGAATCATTATATATCGGTCAATCTGACATGCTCTCCCATGAAAACTAAACGTTATGCATAATATAGGGTACTACGAGGTTGATCACCTCATGTACTTGTTTTCTTTTAGAAGTTTTTCAGTAAATCACTGTTAACCCCACGAAGAGTTCACTGATCCTTAGTGACCGCTCAGTAACAAAAATATTCATATTTTAAAATTTTGAGATTGACCATCTGCCAGATGCTTGAAAGCTGATTATCCATTAATCGACTAGACTTTATATTTTCTTTGACTTTGAACTATTAAGAACTATTCATTCATGATCCATTAAATTCCATTGAGAATTATTGGTAATTGTTAAGTATCCTATGTTTATGAGCCTTTGAACTTGAATATTGTTTTTCATATATTTTATACTTGCTAGGAAAACTCGTTGCTCACTCTTGTTTTATGTACCTTACTTACAATTAAGACTGAGAAGGACGGTAGTGCTGATAAAGACAAGGGAAGGGCTAAGGCAACAAAGTAGTTTATGTTAAAGTTTGAATTTGAATTGTTGTAAACCTTTACGATCTTTTGTATTAGTTCAGTGATGTAATGTAAAGGTTACTAGAACCTGGGATGTTATGTAATGTAATTACTATTATTATGTTGTACGAATAGGTATATATATGAGTTGTATAAAGTGTATCGTGAGCACTGAATTCGAAGCAAGAGTATCTGAATTTGGGGGCGTCACAACTGACATAAAATTGTGTGAAGGATTTGCCAAGCTAATGTGGAGTAAGTTTAAAATGAGCATGTTGGGTGAGTTGAACTTCTTCCTTGAGCTTCAAGTAAAACAAAATGACGAAGGAATTTTCATAAACTAAGCCAAGTACATCAATGACTTACTGAAGAAATATGGCATGAAATCAATTTCTCCCATGAAAACTCCAATGGCTTCTACAACTAAGCTTAACATGGATGAGAAATGTAAAAGTATTGATATAACTCATTATAGAGAAATAATTGAATCTCTCTTATATTTAATTGTAAGTAGACTAGATATTATGTTTGCTACTTGTATTTATGCTAGACTTCAATCTAATCTTAAGGAATCACATTTATTAGTTGTAAAAAGGATTTTCAGATATCTCAAAGGCACTCCTCACTTGGGACTATGGTACCCTAAGGAGTCTCCCTTTAAACTAACAGGATATTTATATGCTAATTTTATAGGATACAAATTAAACAAAAAAAGCACCAGTAGTACATGTCAGATGTTGGGAAACATAATTATTTCATGGTTTAGCAAAAAGTAGCACTCAGTGTCAACTTCAACTACAGAAGCTGAGTATATTGTTTTTGGAAGTTGCTGTTAATAACAGGTTTTTATACCTATTTATAGAATATTTTTAGGCTTAATTATTTGTGAGTTTTTAAGTATTTTAATTTATTTTAGGTAATTTATTTAATTGTATGCATTATTATTTTTATTCATTTTTTAAATTTTATTTTGTAGGAATTAAAGAAGAAATGACAATTTTGTAATAATTTGCACATGTTAGGGGCAATCTAGTAATTATTGAGCGCAATGGCATTATCGTAATTGCAGAAATAGGAACAGTTGTGCCATGCGCGTGGTAAGATGAATTAGTGGAGCAGTGGAATGACGTCGTTTGGTGCAATTTAGCATTAAACTCGCGTTGTGTGTGGAAGACAGTCAACTGGCTCGGTTAAGGGCTATTTGGCTTGGAAAATTTAAGCAAATTTTCGGGATATGCATTATTTTATATTCCAAATTGGATTTTAATTTTTTTTAAGCTAGAGATTTTTATTATACTCTTATAAATACTCTATGAGACTCTTATTTTTAGAATATTAACATATATTAAAATATAATAATAGATTATTAACATAGAATTATAATAGAGTATATTAATTTTATTAGTTTAGAAGCAAATATTTAACGCAAAAGATTCGAGAATTAAAAGCGAAGCTTGAGAATTGAATACTGTAATCCGAGTGACAGACGGATATCAAAATACAGATTTGATTTCTTTTCTTTTACTTTTATTTATATAATTTTGAGATGTTGAATTATTTGTGGATAATTTATTCTTTATTTATGGGTTGATCTTTAATTAAGATTGCAATTGAACCTAATGTGTAGTTTAATTTTTTTTTAATTATTAATGATTATATATGAATTGTTTATCATATTTTGTACGTTTATGTATAATTATTTGCGCATTAATTATTGAGATAATATATATGAAATCAAAAGTGGATTATAGATTTAGATCCGGATATGATAAGATGTGAATTTGTTTATTCTTTTTAGGAAGAGTAACATGACAGGGTATCAGATGAATATATCTATATGCCACATGTACCTTTATTGAGAGTTTATATTTAATGAATCTTATTTTAGGTGTTTTACATGAACATAGCAACATAACTGAAATATATATATATATTTTATTAATTATTGCAAAGATTTAATAAATAGTTAAGCATTCTCAGTTAATAATTTTATATAATTAATTAATTAAAAAGATGATTAAGAGATTTAAATGAAGTATTGAAAAAAATTGTAATCTTAACTATTTTTAATCTAATTTGATCATTTCATTAGTTTAATTTAGTTAGTAATTTTAATTAGTTTTATTTATTAATTTATTGCAATAGTTTAAATAAAGTTAATTTGATATAAAGTTAGTAATTTATATTAATTATTTTTAATTCCCTATGGGTTCGACACTTGACTTAATCATTATATTACTTGTGGGCCGCGTATACTTGCGTGTAAATTCCTATTAAAAATTATGCAAACAGATATGCCCACATTTTATGAATGAAAAATTAACTTTTTGACTATGGGTTTGAATTCAAATATATTCCCATATTTTGTGAAAATACCAATGCTATATCAATATCCCATAATCATGCCATGCATTCTTGGATTAAATATATAGACATCAGATATCATTTCATTATAGATCATATGCAAAATAAAAATATATCATTACATTTTATTCTAACTGAAAATCAACTAACTGATGTGTTCACTAAACCTCTAGACGAATCTAGATTCAATAAGCTTATTAGTGAGTTAGGGATGCTGAATTTACATTCTTAATATTATGCTGTGGAAAGTACTAACTTCGCAGGAAACGGTCGTAGAATACTTAGTTAAAGCAAAGTTCGTAGAATGAAATAGAGACAGAGTACAACTGAATTTGCAAAATACAGAAAATTATAAAAAAATTTACTTTACGATGCTCATCAATTCTTGAATAAGAAGCCAATGAGTTATAGCGCGTGACGAACAAATGACAATCAAGCGAGTAAGAAATAAGAAGTTACGGCTGTAATGACCAGAAATTTCATGTCCCGTTGTAATTAGAATTAAGTACTAATTAGCAATGAATTTAAATTTTTGTGTCAATTAATTTTGCATTTATGTGATTAAATGATTATATTAATGTATTTGTATATTCATTTTATTATTAAAAAGAATATAATGAATTAACAAAGTAATTAATTAAAGAAGAGATTAAATAATAAAATTAAAGTAAACTAGTTAATCTAGTAGCCCAATTAACTTTAATAAAACAAGTCTAATTGGATTATAAGTTTAATTAATGAATTTATTAATTAAATGACCAAGAGAATTAATTTCATTGTCCATGGATTTATTGTGATGGTTAGCCCATGTAATGAATTTATGTTATAATTAAACTAGTCCAATGCTTAATTTAATTTCAAGTATCATATGTTAGTTAATGTTAGTCCAATGAAATGACTTAATTGATCCCAAACAAATAAAATGAATGAGCCCAATAAAAATAATTAATTTGACCCAATGTGGAGCCCATTGTATAAGTTAAATGTTGGTAAACAATTATACAAGTTGGTGATTATATATATGTATATATACTACCAATTAAGCAATAAAAGAAAAGAAAAAATCAAGAGAAAATAAATGGGCATGGGGGTGCAATGCTCCAAGCATATCTTAAGAAGACCACCCTACAAATCTCTTCCCCAATGTATGCTAGTAGGCCTATTTGAGGTGCACTTGATATATATACTTATACATTTTGTAAGTAAGTTATTTCACTAGTTAATTATTCTATCACTCTTACTCTTTCCATTTCATTTCATTTCATTAGTTCTAAGTGAGAGCAAAAGCTAGATAAAAGAGAGAGAGATAGAGAGTTGTCTAGAGAAAGCAAAAGTGTTCTTGAGCTCTTGAAAGTTTTTTAGAGAAAAATTTAGTAAGCTTGAATACTACAATATTTCGGGTAGAACAAATAGGGTAAATGTGCATGCCATCTAGTCTCATATCATACTTTGGAAGGAAAAGATGAAGAACATCTAGATCATTAAGGTTTAAAAGTGTTCTATCTTTATATTTTTACTTTTCTATGGTTAAAATTTCTTTTAAATGTCTTTGCTATAGTTGGTTGTGGGAGATTTATGTGTTGAGGAAATCATGTAGGGTTTCAAATGTATAATGATAGAGTTTTGATGGAGTTATATGTGTACTATGTGTATATGTTCATGCATGTGTTTGAAAAGTGTTTTTAATGGTCAAAATATATTTTGATGGTCAAAACCCATTTTTCAACTCTCTAATCTTAGATCCATGCTAGAGTTATAGATTTAAGGTTGCATGAATGTAACATGAGTTTTTATATGCATTAGTGATGGAAAAGTTGATCAAATTCATGAAATCAACTTTAACGAAATACGCTAAACGGAATAGTCCGGTTCCCGGAGTTACCGTTCACTTTTTGTAGCTCATGTTCAAGATCTGTAAATTTTGGATGGTAGGACTATGAGATATGAAACTTTTCCAAAAGGAACGACTGAAAAATATTCCGAAAAACCTACTGTCCATATTTTAAAAGGGGCTGTTTTGGCCACTTATCTTATGTCAAAAAATCTGGCCATTTTATTCCTAATAATATATGGTATAAATCAGTCACTGTCCAAAAATGAGCTTATTCTAATGTCAGATGAGTGAGATATGGCCCGATAAATATTTTACGATTTTAAAAAGAAACTGTTATAACTTGAGTTGTATAGCTCAGAAAATTATGAAATTTAATAAAGTATTATCAAATGAAATTAGAAACTTAATAAAATATTATTAAATAATTAATAATATTAGAAACTTAATAAAATATTATAAAATGATTAATAATATTAGACAAGCGTTTAAAGGATATTAAATGGTTAATATTTTTATTAAGTGATTAAAATATTATCAAAAGATGATAATATATCTTAGGGGTGAGCATGGTGCGGTTTGGTGCGGTTTGAAGCCCAAACCGCACATGAAACCGCTTAAGTGCGGTTTGACAAATTCAAAACCGCACATGAAACCGCTTGTGATTGGTGCGGTGCGGTTTTGAATCGTTTGGTGCGGTTTTGTTTGGTGCAGTTTCGGTTCCAAAACCAATTGAAATAATTAAATTTTATGCAATTTAAATTAACAATTTAGCATCACATAATATTAAATACTACTTTGATAATACACAATTTTACTTATAATATTTTGTCTAAACAAAAGCAAAATAGAACCTAAAAACATGAATAATGATTTATCCTTATATATGAAAATTTTAAATAGAGATAATTACAATTTAGGATAATTCTAAATATTTGTAATTCTTGATATGCTTTATTTAATAGTGCATGGTGCGGTGCGGTTTCTTAGATGCGGTTTTGCTCAGAAACCAAACTCAAACCGCATTTGCGGTTTTTCAACCACCTAAAACCGCCACATACACCGAAACCGTTGGTGCGGTTTTAATTGGTGCGGTTTGTGCGGTTTTTGGTGCGGTTTCGGAGGCAATTCGGTTTCTTGCTCACCCCTAATATATCTAAGTGTTCATGTTTGATCATGTGATTAAATGTTAGTAATTAAGACGATTTAAAGTTATTAATATAAGTTAATGTGTGTTACTAATTAAGAGGTTAACATTATCAATGTTAGGTCGTTTCCAAAGGAAGTAGATAAGTTTACTTTAAGCAGTAATTTGCGGACGAGAAAAGTTTTCTTTACCCAATCTTGTATTTATTTTACAAGCATGCTGTGTGGGTTAATTATTGAAAATTAATCCACATCAATATTACTATTCACACTTGGGTGCACTTAAAGAATTGTTTCATTATTTATTTGTAAAACACTAGAGTTCTGTTATTCATGAACTGTTTAAGAAGTAGTCTATGCTAATTGTTTCAGCTAGACCTTGCATGATTAAAGTCAATAAATTGAATATTATTAAAGTTTATCCAAACCAATAGCTGGTGTGGACTCTTGTAGTTAGATTGAGAAAGACCAACCCTATCAAGGGATTAATATCGAAAAACTGAACCTGCGCAAGATGTCTAAGTGTTATGCATAAACATATGGGTTGAAGAGGCTGATCCACTCGAATACCAAAATACTGAAAGGGTCAGATGAAATTCTGATTTTCCTTCACTAGTTCTTGGTCCTTAGTGACCCCTCAGCAGTAAAGATTCATTTATTCCTTTTATATGATTCTATTTATTTAAACTTGTTGAGCAAAGTAGTTGCTCACCCTTGCTATATCCCATTACTTTTCAGTCATGCCAGAAAGCTTGAAGAAGAATAAGGGCAAGAATAAAGTTCAAGAATAGTGTAGCTATGCATCATGTTGTTTACTTTGTGTTTTGTAATTTTGTTATGTAAACCCTTTTGAAAAATTAAGGTGTATGTTGGTATTATGTAAAGGTTAATAGACCTTGGGACTAGAAGTACCTTTTTAATGAACAATGTATGTTTATTTATTCTGCTTTAGATTATAGAATGTGTTTAATGACGTTGTTTCGTAAGCAGCAAACCTGAGATTATGGAACCCGAATTTGGTGGCGTCACAACAGCGCTATAATTATAAATAGCATTAGAGACATGATGTGCAACCAATGTTAACTTAGCACGTGTCCCACTCAAACGGATTAGAGGGAAGCAACATAAAAACACTTCAAACATTTAATCTGAACTTTACCATTCTCCCTGCCATTTGAAATCAAAGCTCTTAAACCTTCGAGTCCTAATTTTTTAAAATCTTGGAAATTCAGAATTTTCTCCACTCCCTTTTTAACCAAAATTCATAACAGAAATGACAACCCACAAAATAATCTCTGAAAATCAATTGTGCTTCGATAAATTCAGAGACACAGAGAAGAAGTTTAGAGATATTCTCACCTTGATACAGAATGCTGGTTTTCTAGAGATTTTGGATGCAAACACAAGAGTGTACACCAAATTGGTGGAAAATTCTACCTGAATGCAGTCTATACTTAAGTGACTCTTGCTACCAAGGTCAAGGAAACTAAGATTCAAATTAATTTAGTGCAATTGAATCATCAGTTAGGGTTCACAAATGAAGGCATCACAACTTTTGAAGAAATTGATATGGTGTCTGGCCTAGAGCAGATGGGTTACAAGAAGAACCCACAACTAAAGGGAATGAAGAAGAAAGAGTTTCCTCAGGAGTACGAGTTCCATGCTAAAATAATTGGCAAATGTATCTTATGTAAAGACTCTTCTCATGACTCTATAAGTGAACTGCAGTGTAAGATTATGACTACGATAGTGATGAAAAATAAGATCAATTTTGGAGCACTATTGCTAGACTTGATATCCAAATGAAAAAGAGATGCTAAAAAAAAGAGAGGTAAGCCAGCACCTACTCAGATGCTTTTCCTTTGTCTTTACTAGATCCACTGGCTTTCTCTAGTTTAGTTGAAATATGATGTTTAAAGCAAGGGTGAGCATTTAAATTACTCAGCAAGTATAAAACAGTTAAAAACATAATATCTCATGGTTTAAAATATTTTTGAATAACTTTCAATAATTGTTCAATAATTACGAAGAGGTTTGAATCATAAGAATAACATTTCTATAGATCTTAAAATTAATAATTTCATACATAATGGTCATAAGACCAAGAACTCTTGATGGACATTAACAATCACATATACTAATAACTCCGAGTAGGTTATTAGACCAAATTATTATAGATGTGTACTTTAGGGGATTAACCTATCGAACCCTATATTGTGCACTACATAACCATCTAAGTTAAGCATCAACTGAAATCAAAATGTTTGATTATCTAACTTTTAGTTATCCCTACTATGAGGGTTATTCATTCTTAGCTTTTAACACAAGATTCCGCACCAAATAATTTGGATTGTATTAGGTTTAAATAATTATTCTTGAATTCAATAATTATATCTTAAAGGTCTAGCCGAAACAAATGACATAGACTTACATGGCAAAACAGTTCATGCATAACTAACTTTCACTTTTAAAAATAGTTCAATAGTTGAACATTCTTTTCGAAATACTTTCACGCAAACATGGTATTCATTTGTAAAGTATGAATTTAGAACAAGTTTGATTAGAATACTTGCCTCTTTCGTAATTAACACTATTAAAATATTATCGTCCTTCGTTCGTCCTACATTTAATAATTCGTCTACCAATTAGTCATCATATTGGTCTAATTAATCACATAACCTTTGTACATCCTTTAATAGCTTGATTACTTTACTTAATCTAATCGCATATCACATTCGTATGTCCTTTACTAGTTTGGACACTTTATCTAAATCACGTAATTACATTTGTTTGTCATTTAGTAGTTCAGATACCTTAAAACTCTTACATATTTATCCAAGATTCAAAAGTATTAAATTTTCATCTTGACAACCTGACTTGGTTTGAAATAACCCGGTTAGTCCAGTCAGACCGGCTCGGTTGAATCAATCCGATTGGGTCGGCCCGATCAATTCGTTAAAAAATAGATCTGATCCGACCCAATCTAACATAACTCGACCTGGTATGGGTTGACCCGACTCGGATCTATCCAACCCAGTGCGCCCCACACACTAGGTTTTACCCTGGAGCAGTGCCCCCCGTGCTTGGTAGGCAGTATCCAAAAAATGCGCGCCAGAATTTGTACTGAAGTGGCTCGCGCCTTACGCCACCTAGGCAAAACGTTTTTTTCTTCACAACTTAAAATACTTTTTAACACTTTAGAAATGTCAGCTCAAATGAAAATTCAAATGCATGTTTTGAATGCAAACAACCTGGTCACTTTAAAAAGAATTGTCTAAAACTAGCTAACAACAAAGTGCTAGTAGTTGAGGAAGGCTGGGATTTAAGTGATGATGAAGAAGCTGTTGAATAAACCGAAGAAATTACAAATCTATGTTTAATGGAAAACAATGATCCATCATCATCTGAGGTAACTTCTGAACTACCTAGTACTTCGTTTACACATACCTTAGAAAATTTAAGTGAAAAATATCATGAACTATAAAAAGCATATAACTATTTATATGAAGATAATGAAATCATTAAAGAAGATTTTATTAAACAAAAAATCTCATTAGAAAATTTAATTAGAAGTAACATAAATTTTGAAATAGAAAATTTAAATTTAATTATGGTTAATGAAAATTTAAAAGAAGAAAAAGAAAAACTAGAAAATATTTTTTTTGAAACTTTATCACTAAAAGAAGAATTAGAAAAATTAAGAAAAATAAACAAAAAATCTTGAAATAGCAAATTCAACTCTTATAATTTATAATGAAAATCTTGAAGTTGAAAATTCAACACTTGCTTTAATCAATGAAGACAATTGCAAAATCAAACATTAAGTGAAGATTATTCTTTGAAAGAACAAATTAAAATTTTGACTAAAGAACGTGACAACTTATACACTACAGTTCTTAAATTCACAAAAGGAAAAGAAAACCTTGATGTCATACTTAGTCAACAGATATGTGGATTTAACAAAAATGGATTATGATTCATTGGAGAAACTAGTAAAACAAAAGACAAATGACTTTATCATGTTAAAAGTAAAGAAAAAGAAAGTCATACATCTTCGTTTACTAAATACTCTTATTGTAACATAAATGGTCATTTTATTCATATGTGTAATGCTCAGAATGGAAACTATAAAGAAAAAATAATTTGGGTTTCAAAAAGAACTTACACTTCACCGTCATTATTAAAAATGCAAGAAAAGAATTTCATATTCATCAAAAAAAAAATCTGGATATAAAAATACATTTTATAGACCTATTGCTACAAATAAAATATTTGTATCAACTGAAATTGATTATCCTGTACCCAAATTTGTAAAAGGAAGCATAAGTGTTCCTTATACAAAATGAAAAACTTACCCAAAGGACCATTCTTATTAAAGGGTACTAGTTTGTGATTTTTATTTTGTGGCTAAATCTATTTTGTGAATTTAGCATTTGCTTTAGGTATATCTTGTAGCTGACCATAGTAAAATCAAATGGTATCTCGATAGCGGTTGTTCAAGACACATGACTGAAGATAAATCTAAATTGAACAACATTCAAGTTGTAGACTGTGGCAAGGTAACCTTTTGAGATAACAACAAAGACAAAGTAATTGGAATTGGAAGTGTTGGTAATAAACACATAACAATTTCAAACGTTCAATTAGTCACGAGACTCAGGTATAATTTTCTATCCATTAGCCAACTATGTCATAACAATTTTAAAATAACTTTCAGTCCCTATAATTGTTCAATATTTTACTAATATGGTAAATTGATTTTATTATGTTCTAGAAATTAAAATGTGTATATATGTGACCTAAATGCATATTCTCATCTAGATAATGTTTGCCTAATTTCTGTAAATGATGATCCATGGCTTTGGCATCGTAAATTAGGTTATATCAACTTGAAACTGATTATTAACATTGCATCTAAAGAACATGTTCGTGGTCTTCCAAAAAATAAAATTTTTAAGAGATCATATTTGAAAAACCTATGAATTGGGAAAACATATACATACATCTCACGAACCTAAACTCACAGTGTTAACCTCTCAACCTCTAAAACTCTTGTATATGGACCTAGTTGGACCTATTCCTAAGTATAGCATGGATAGTGCTGTATACATTCTAGTTTTGGTTGATGACTACTCTCGATTTACATGAGTTATTTTTCTGAAATTTAAAAATAAAGCTATAAATTCTTTCTTTACTTTGTGCAAGAAAATTCAAAATCAACAAAGAAGCTCTATTGTTTATATTCATTTTGTTCACGAAAGAGAATTTGACAATTCTAATTTTATTGTGTTCAATGATGATAACGGTATAAGTCATAACTTCTCTGCTCCTTACACACCACAATTAAATGTTGTGGTTGAAAGAAAAAATCGAATCCTACAAGAAATGTATAATACTATGTTAAATGAATATCACCTTCCTAAATATTTTTGGGCTGAAATAATGACAACGTCCTATTATATTATAAACCGAGTCTTATTAAGACCAATTTTGTTCAAAACTGTATATGAGATTTATTATAAAAGAACACTAAAAATAAATTATTTTCGTGTTTTTAGGAGTAAATGCTTTATTTTAAATACAAAAGGACATTTGTCAAAGTTTGATCCCAAATCTGATGCCGGAATATTTTTTGGATATGCACTTAATAGTAAAGCATACAGAGTTTTTAACAAAAGAAGTTCAGTTGTTGATGAATTCATGAATGTAACTTTCGATGAGACTCAGCCACCTCCCAAATACAAAAAGTTAGTGGACAATGACATTATCATTGAAAATATTCTCAAAAATAAGGAAGAACCAAAACTAGACAATGCATCTTTACCGGTCAATGAAAATCCTTTTGAAATTCCCAATACACAGTTAAATGACTTACCCAAAGGCTCACATTATCCTTTAAAAAATGTGATTGGTAATTTGGATAAAGAAATTCTTACTAGATCACAAGCACATAACTTGGCCAGTCATTTATCTTTCTTGTCTCAAATTGAGCCTAAAAATATATTAGATGTTTTACTTGATGAAGACTGGATAATTGCTATGCAATAGGAACTTGAATAGTTCACCAGAAATAAAGTTTGGGAACTAGTTCCAGAACTTGATGATACTTCTATTATTGGAACTCATTGGGTGTTTCAAAATAAAATCGATGAAAATGGAACAATCATCCGTAACAGGGCAAGGTTAGTTGCACAAGGATATAATCAACTTGAAGGTATTGATTCTTATGAAACTTTTGCTCTTGTTGCTAGAATTAAGTCTATATGTATGTTATTAGCTTTTGCATGTTATAAAAATTTTAAACTATTTTAAATGGATGTCAAATCTGTATTTTTAAATGGTGGTATTAAAGAGGAAATTTATGTTAAACAACCTCCTGACTTTGAAGATTTTGATCATCCTGAATATGTTTATAAATTGCATAAAACTTTATATAGTTTAAAATAGGCTCCCAGATCATGGTATGAATAATTAAGTAATTTTTTGATTGAAAATGGTTTTAAAAAGGGTGCTGTTGATACTACTCCGTTCACTAAACACAAAAATGATGATATTCTTATTATTTAAATTTATGTTAATGTCATCATTTTTGGTTCTACTGACATCACTATGTACAAGATTTTTCTAAAAACATGAGTAAGGAATTTGAAATGAACATGATGGGAGAATTAAACTTCTTCCTAGGTTTGCAAATCAAACAAGGTGATGATGGTATTCATATTTCTCAATCTAAATATTGCAAAGACATGATTAAGAAATTTGGTTTAGAGTATGTAAAATCTCTAAATACTCTTATGTCAACCACTGATAAATTAACTGCTGATGAAAATGGAAAAAGTGTTGACACGAAGAAATATAGAGGAATGATTGGAAGTCTGTTGTATATCACTGCCAAAAGACCTGATATTATGTTCAATGTCTATAAATGTGCTAGATTTCAGTCAAATCTCAAATCATCACATTTGGTTGCCGTAAAAAAAATTTCAGATATCTTAAAGGAACCATAGACTTAAGACTATGTTATCCTAAATGTTAACCATTTGAGCTTGTCTGTTTTTCAGATTCTGACTATGTCGGTCATCATGTTGATCGTAAAAGTACAAGCTGCACTTGTTAGTTTCTAGGTGGTTGTTTAGTCTTGGTTCTGTAAAAAACAAAACTCAGTATCTATTTCAACCACTGAAGCAGAACATATAACTGATACACGATGTTATGCACAGTTATTATGGATGAAACAAACTCTTGCTGATTATAGTTTAAAATTTGATTGCGTGTCTATATTATGTTATAATATAAGTGCTATTAATTTAAGTAAAAATATCGTGTTACATGCTTGATCAAAACATATAGATGTCAGACATCATTTCTTACATGATCATGTAAATAGTGACATTATTAAATTAGATCATATTCATACATATTTAAATATTGCTGATATATTTACAAAGCCATTGAGTTTTGATAGATTTTGCAAATTACGTATGGATTTAGGAATGCTAGATTTTGTCTCATAATTATTTCTGCTCTCTACCACATATGCTTTCAACTTTATTGATCTACTTGTTTAATAAAATAATAATAATAATGATAATAATAATAATAATAATAATAATAATAATAATAATAATAATAATAATAATAATAATAATAATAATAATAATAATTAGTATTTATATGTATACATATTTGTCTATATACTATATTCATTTTTATATATTATATAAATATTTTTAAAAGTTTTTTTTGTCAGACCCGTTTCCTTTCCGGATTCATCTTTCATAAAAACAAAGTTTTTTTTGGGATCCAGATCTGCAATATATAGTTTTACTGTACACAATGTTTTTTATATTTTTTCTCTTTCTTTGGGTGAAATCATGTTTAAGGCACTGGCATTCATAATCTCATCTATTAAAATTTTCGGCTTGGATATATTTGAGTGGTAAAAAAATTAAATATACATTTTTTTCTACACAACTTTACATATATTTATATTTATATAGTTATAGATATATCTTATATGTGTGTGTGTGTGTGTGTGTGTGTGTGTGTGTATATATACACTTATATTCTATATATTACCCTATTTAAATTTTTTTTTTTAATAATATGTATAAGTTTTTGTTAACATACATTTAAACACTTAAATAGTTTAAACTATTTTCTTTAAAAAAATTATATATACATAATAGATTTGATCTGGCCATTTTTTTTTACTTTGCACAAATCGAATGGTAAGAAATAAAAAACTTCATTCCATGTATATTGATTTGAATCATTCATGCGCAACCTGAGCAATAAAAATGAATATCAACATTCGGATCAAAGGCCCACAAAGACAGCTAAAAGTTTAAAAAGACCAAATCTATTTTCGGCCATTGGATCAATCAGATTAATCCAGATCATCCATTCAATTTTGGCTTAATCCAACAGTACAAAAGCTTTAATTTACATCTACTAAGTTGGACCAATCATGCGCAAATACACGGATTTATCCCTCCAACCATCTAATCAAATTTCAGAACTAACTTCATCCGTTGGATAACTCTAGTAAACCTAAAATCCTAAAAGTCAATTTTTTTTGTTTCTTTCATCACTTTCTCTCTCCTATCTACCCAGATCATCTTTCTCTCTCCCTTTCTCTAACTCTTTCAAAACCTTAGAATTTCTAAACCAAAATCTTTGCTTTCTAATTTTTACTTTGCAAAAATTAAATCGATTATTCAATTTATTATCCTCCCATATAGTTATCTACCAATTATTTTTCTTCAAAATTGATTCTTTATGGTCCAGATTTTTTGTGTTCATCATTTGCATTTTTAGTTTCATTTAAAAAAAAAGAAAAAAAGAAAATCTGCATCTTGGGTTTCATTTTTGTTTAATTTTTAGTTAAACTTTTTTTTCTTCTCTCTTTCCTTCAAATATGTTTTCTTGAGGATCGAAAACTTCACGTTTTTTTAATCTCAGATTGTCTACATATTCTACATATACTGATACTATATATACACACACACACACACACACTTACTTTATATATTATGTACGTTATATATACTATATATTGTCTACATATATTTACATCAATTTATATCTATATTTGTTATATAGTATATAGAGGTGGAAAACAGGTCAGGCTATCGGCGGGCCGGGCCGTTGGTGGGCGGAGCCAAAACGATCCAGTTTTTTGCTAGCTGGAAAAATTAGGCTCGTGGCCCGCGGGCCATTTTAATATTTTATAATTTTTTTATATAATACATTTACAACTATAACATATAATTTAAAATAAATACTAACTATAATTATTTACAATTATGACACAAAATTTCTACATAATCATTTAATATTATTAGTAAATGAAATAAAACAATCAATAATTTTATAGATATTTTGTAGTCATATATATTAAAATATAACTAATCTTATGATTAATTAATTGATAAATGTATATAATATCAATATTAAAGATAAGAGAGTAAAAGAAAGACTAAATGTGATATATATATATATATATATATATATATATATATATATATATATATACATATATTATATTCATAATATTTTTTTTAATTATTATTCAAGATCACATGTTAGAATTTATTCTTATATTCTTCATAATTCCCTACTTGATTCATTTTTTAAGTTAACATTTTTTTTTGTCAACAATATCAAATAATAATAATAAATAAAAATAAAAATTTAGCCCGCGGGTTGGGCCAAAAAGGGCCAACTCTCACCGGGCTACATTTTGACAGCTCAAAGCTTGCTTTTTGGCGGGGACTAATTTTATCAGGTCTACTAGTATATGTATACATATATAATTATATTTTATATACCCAGTATATATATATATATATATATATATATATATATATATATATATATATATATATATATATATATGATGAACTATGTTTTACTGTGTTGGGCTTGTGTATCGATATTATTATCCAACCACTATGTATTTTTCATGTGGACTGAAACTTGTTGATATGATTAGATAGTGTGGTTCAAATGCAAAATTTGTTCTCTGTCTGTGATGGTCAACTCATGTTTTCTTGATTTAACGGAGTTGTATTCATTTAATACACTAAATAGTATCTTACGACTAAAATACTGTTCTTTGAAATACTCTGAAATCTTGGAAAAGTGTATACATTCTGAAATATGGCTTGCTTACTTGCAAATCTTTCCTTGCATTTATTGATTATCTTGCGTATCTTGAAAAATCAGTTACTTCTCACATCACTAAATTAACTCTTGGATTGTCTTACTTTATTATGTGTTTCATGTATAAATTTAGATTTCTAAAAACCACTTCACTCATCTCTAAGTCCCATTCTCTCATTCTGTACTTTCATCCTCTTTCATATTGCATATTGTCTGTATTGTAAACATGGAACATGTTTTTTCTTCTAAAAGAAAGAAACTAGCACTACATGCTGAAATGCACCCTTTAATATGTGTGCCTCAGTTAGTCACTCCCTCTGCTCAGTCTAAATATAGACTTATGAGACATAGTCTCACACTTGGTCTAGGAATTACCTTTAATAGTTTTCCTGACTTGTTTGAAAAAATAAAAAATATTTGATGAGAATGTCTAGTTGTCTTCATGGATAAACATATCTATCCGGGTTTAATTACTGAATTTTATTCTCATATGGTCTTCAATAGAGATTCAACTGGTCTCTTAACTAGTATTCGTACTTGCATCCAAGGTTAGGAATATATTATTGATGAGTCACTTCTTTTTCATGCATTACATCTCAGTCCATCTATGCTAAAATTACCAAGAATAAATGAAAAAGTATATCCCTTAGGAACTTATCTGAGTGACTGCTTGTTCCTTAAGCAAAATCTATATGTTTTAACTGATCAGCTCGTACCTACCATGCTGTTTAACTTTCCTATTAAGGTTGGTTTAGATTTTTTCTCTGCTCAATGTCAGTTTTTGGGCAAAATTGTTCACCAAAACTTCATGCTAGTAAGAGAGGATTCGAATATGCTCCCTTTTGATTTGGAAATTATAAAGTGTGTTCTGCATGAGTGCATACGATACAATTTAGCATACTTTCTCTTAACATCTTTTGACTATTGCTTTCACAATAACTATCTTGGCTATGTTCTTCTCCTCACGTGTATATTTAAACATCTTGATCTTAATGTTAGTCATCATCAATCTCAACTTGTTCACAACAACAATATTGTGTTTCATTTAAATCTCCCCCATCGACCACTGATAATATTTAAAGCCACTGATCAAGAATCTGTTAAGTCTAGTCTTAATATGGCTTCACAAATGGATGCTCTCAATAGCATGAACCAACTTATGTTACTTAACTAAAGTGATATCATGATCCAAATAAAAGATATATAACAATCTTTACATCATCTTAAGGACATGTTATATTTTTTAATGGAAAATCAGAAGCTTTTTATTCCTCCTTACCATTTTCTACAAGTACCAGCTCAACTAAGGTTGAATCTCTGGATCAATCTCCTTCAGATGATGTTCTTCCAATTCTTGGTATCTATTTTTCCCCTATTAACTTAGCAAAATTCTAACTATTTGGGAAGACTGTAATATTTTCATATATATATATATATATATATATATATATATATATATATACTTTTAACAAACAATTTGGGATTATTGTATCTACTTTAACATATTACCTACAAGAAAGTACTTTTCAAACTCTAACCACTTTGCTGCAGGTTCTAACAAGTACACTATGTCTCCCTATCACTTTTTATGATGATAAACGGGGAGAAGAAAAATATTAACTGCTCTGAACTGCCATAAATCTACTATAATATGGCTGTCATATATTGCTATGTGATGCGTTTTTCAAAATTTAAAATTTTGAAATACATGCATAAACTGAGGGGGAGCTTTTATAGAAAAATATTTTTATTTATTGTCATCATAAAAAAGGGGGAGACTGATGGGTCTCCAACTTTTAAGTGTGTTTTGATGATAACAATAATTAGTAAATAAGTTAATTAAAAGGGTAGAATCCTCTCCATAGGATTTATATTATAATTATTTTTAATTATCTTATTTACTTTGACTAAAAATATCTTTTAAACTTATGTTAGTAACCTTGATAATTTAGTATCAAGTGTTATAAATATTTATTCATAAAGTAGCATTTTCTAAGGCATGGAATCTCCTATTTTTTTCAAAATATTATATTTTTGTAAAATCAGAAGAAGTTTGGTAAAAACAAAAATCAAAATCCTTTTTAGTGCTTTATTCGAAATCGTTTGGACTTGTTTGGGCTTTTATCTAAAAATTATTTAATTGCATGCATGTGACTTGAATAAGTTACAAAACATTTATAGTTTGAAAAGTTTTGCAAAAATTTGAAGTCAAAATGTCTTGTTCATTAAATGTACTGGAACTTGCATATTATTTTTAAAAAAGTTAATAGTATGTGAGGAAGATGACAAAAGTTATATTTCTCTTTCCTCATATGATTGGTAGCAATGAAAAGGGGTTGTGAATCTTCTCCATCCGAATTTAATGTGCTGATTAAATTGTATTTCTTTGGCTAGCCAATCCGTGTGGTATAAAACCCAATCTATGAAACGGCCCCGAAATTCGACCAACTTTATTACTTCAAATTTCTTATTTGTTAATCATTATGTCTCTTACGTCCAAATTTCGATTCGTTAATAAATCTTTAATCTCCTTATTTAACCCATTATTTGACATTACCGTCATCAATTACCAAATTTTCGGTATAATTTTTTTTTTCTTTTCTCTTTCATTGTAATTTCTTTTATTCCTCATAAATTGTTTTTAAACAATTTATTTACTTTTTCAATTATTTTAAATCAACATAATTCATCACCATTTCTACACAGATTTAATTTACGAATTAAATCTCATCCCATACCTTAAATCACATAAAATATCATAAATAATTTAAAGCATCTTGATAATTTTATCAATTAAATTCTCATTTAATATTATTAAAGAAATCCTGAAAATTCGGATCCTCACAATCTACATGAATTCTTTTTTTATATCAATCTGAGCCATCAATTTTTTAGCAACAATGGCCCATCCGTTGATTTCAAATAAATTGTAAAAATTACCTTTCTACCCTAAGTTTCTGAATCCTATAAATAGGAGGCTTCTCTTTCATTCTCATTTAATAATTCACAAATAAAGAAAAACTTATATTCCTTGCCTACAGTTTCTCTTTCTAAAAACTTTCAAGTTCTCTTCTACTCGAAGTTCATATATTGAAGAGAAAAAATGGTTAAAGTATTTGAGATAAGTTTTTAAATTGCATTATTTGATTTATCTCATACTTGTTTATATTTATAAGATATAAAAATATAAATTGTTATACATATTTACATATATCTATATCTTTATCTATTTAAATCATATAAAAGGCAGTATTTAGATATCGAAACAATTCGGAGATATACCTCTTGAGTGAAGGAATCATCCGAATAGTTTTTAAAATCCTAAGTGGCTTTTTTTATATTTATTAATATACTTCATTTTCATAAATATCCTAAAATAAATCAGTACTTAGATACCGAAACAATTCGGAGATACACCTCTTGAGTGAAGGAATCATTTGACGGTCTTTAAGATCCTAAGTAGTCTATCAAAAATATTTATATAAATATTGGTTGTGAAATTACAAATTTGGTCAGTACTTAATTACCGAAACAATTCGGAGATACACCTCTTGAGTGAATGAATCATCTGAACGTTCTTTAAAATCCTAAGTGGCCATATTTAAGTGATCACATTATAGATCAAATTTATCAATATATATATAGATTAAAGTAAAACAACTTTGTTTGTTATATCAAGTATTATTTAACTATTTCATTTATTATACTTTATATATGTCATTATAAGTATTTGAACATAAAATTATTTATACTTGTTGTATAATATAAAAGTTGCTTAAACTTTTATATCACGAATATAATTATTATATTTGCTTACATAGAAGTATATCACTCACTATAAAAGTTATTTAAACTTTTATAACCGAACTTAAAAATATATCTGCTTATTTAAAAAAGCATATTTCAAAAATAATTATTTATTGAAAAAGGTTAGTTTGTTGGTTTTATATATCTGTGAGAAAAAGAGAATGATCCCTTGACCAAGACCAGAGTCTTAGAGAGGTCAACATGTAGTTGGGTCTCTAGTATACCTGTGAGGTGAGGGGAAAACTTCTAGTTTTAAGACTAAATTATATAATAGAGCTAGACTTAAGGTACAACTATGTTTGAGGAATGAGCGGAGAGCTATTATTCAAGATAAATAGTTGTATGTATAGTTGAAACTCGATCTATAAAACTTTGTAAAAGCTTCTCCGCCTATTGAAGGAGAATTTATTACTGATAGTGGTAATAAGATCTCAAGTACTGGAGATAAGCTTGAAACTGGACATAGTAACATACCCGAGCTATATGTTGTGAACCAAATAAATATCCGTGCATTGTGTGATTGAATTTTTATTGTGTTACATATTGATTTGTGACACTATAAATTAATTAACTAAAACTTCAAAAAGGCCTAAGATAATTTTTAATTAGTAATAATCTGTTCAACCCCCTTCTAGATTATTATTGAACTTTTAATAAATGGTTTAGGTTAATTTAGTTCCTAATTAGATTGAGAATTAAATTAAAACCCTATCCTAAAGAGTTTAGGAGAGTTGAATAAGTTTATAAATAAGAGGGATCTTATTATAGATATGGTTGTTGAAAGTATTATTAGAGAATACTTCATAATTCTTAGCATCTAAGGAGTCAGAGAGAGAGAGAGGGAGAATTAGGGCTAGCCACCCAAGATTTTTTTGAAATTATACTTCTTCTATTCATAATCTCTTGGTAGATCATCTTTAGAGCGCTGCACATGCTGAGTAGCTAGCGTTTAATCGGTGGAATCGAAGAAAAACGTGAAGGATCAAGGGAGATGAAGTTATAATTGTTCAAGAGTTAATTCATTTAAAGGTATAATCTTTTATCCTTCCATAATTAATAAATATCGCATAAGAAATATCCTAAAATTTGGTTTGTTGAAATTTTTTAAATATTATTTATTCCTAGTTTTGCTGCGTTATATCAATTTGATTGTGTGTATGTATAGTTTTTGGAAACCAACAGTGACATCAAGAGCCAAACTTATACGAATTATTAATTATTTTGATTATGTATTTGTATGGATATGTGTTTAGAATAATTTATTTAATAAAATCATGTTTTTGGAAAATAAGAAGCAAAAATCGCAATTTGAAAGAAAAACACGAACTGGATCTGCGATGCAGCGCAACTATGCTTCTCACGGGCACATCTACGCCATGTCCCTGACTTCGGGCACAACTGCGCCATTTTTAGGCGTACTTGTGCTGCGCGTCCCTGACCTCGGGCACACAGCTACACCAGTTTTGGGCGCAGTTGCGCTGCCCTGCAGAATTTCCAGGTAGTGCAATTTTATGTAATTTAAAATTTAAAATTTCAAATAAAAGGGATTATTTTGGGAGATTTTAAAATTAAAAATAAATAGTTTTTTTTGGACTTGAAATTGAATTTCATGCAAACAAAATTGCCCATTATGATATATATATATATATATATATATATATATATATATATATATATATATATATATATGGAATGGTGTTAATTCATGAGATAAATTGTTTATTGATACATATAATGATATGTATGATAATACAGTGATTGATTATAGACTATTGACCAATGAAATTTGATTTATTTTATGAGAATGCTTAAATAAATGGGTTTTAATAAATAGGGTCTGCGTACCTTACCTATCTAATTTTTCTTATGTAAATTCTATCCTTCTCCTATGTTATTTTCCTTGACTCCTGATCAAGGTTTTTGTTTTATGAAAATAGATTGTAATAGGATTAGATAGAAGTTACTTGAAGAATTGGAGCTAAAAAGTAAGGATCATTGAAGACCCATTTGTATTGGAGCCTGGGTTTATGAATGTAATAGTTATGTTCATGTATTCTTGCACCCTAAGTTTGAATTTTTAGTTCACTTAGTGGCTTGAGTGAACCAAACTAGTATAACGTCCATAATCAATCCAAGTAAACAATAGTATTCTATATGTGCATGCTATCTATATATTTATATATTATTATACATGAGATGTATGTTTAATATGACGCGTGTTTATATATATATATATATATGTGTGTGTGTGTGTGTGTGTGTGTGTGTGTGTGTGTGTGTGTGTGCGTGCCTACGCGTTAAATAAGATGAGACTTATAATAATAAACCCCTAAAATGATTAAATTTTAAGTTATAACATTCAAAGTTATTAAGAATATCGAACGTCGCTTTCTAACTTGATAAAGCAATAGAGTATTAAATATGTAATATGAGTTTATTGTACACACACAAGGCTTGTATTAAATATGTAAGATGTTGGTTTTATAACATTGAAAGTTTATAAGGAAATGAACAACACATGTTTTGTTATGCACACACAAGAACTGTGTTTTTCTCTTCACTTATATGAAAATGCTAGGTCAAACTTAACTTAGATAATTTTGATTTGGATATGTACACACATAACCATAATAATCTAAGAGGCAAAATAACAAGGAGTTAAATGTTGATGTAATTAACAAAGAGTCGTCTACCTAATTGAATAAATCTGCAGTTTGTTGTGCACACACAAGGCTATGTATTTATGTCAATGAGATCCTTAATCTCACTAGAAAATCTTTAATTATATTCTCTGAACTGTATATGGAGGGTTATATAGTTTGAAGAAAATAGTGGGAGACACTATTTTAAATAAAGACCTAATTAATTTTGTGATTAATAAAATAAATGCATGTTAATGTTATTATTAAAAAATCACTTAAAGAATTTTGCTATGTTAAACTCACTATCACTATTAAGCATATTGATGCTAACAAATTAATTGGACCAAATTACACAGATTGATTAAGGAATTTGAGAATAGTTCTCAAAGTTGAAAAGATAACATACATCCTTGATTCGCCAATCCCTGCAATGGTTGTAGATAATGCCTTTGAAGAAGAGATTGCTACTTTTAAGAAGTGAAAAAGTGATGCACAATGGGCTTATTGCATCATGTTGGCCCCTATGAGTACCGAGTTACAGCGTCAACACGAGAAAATGGATGTGCCTACTATATTGCTTCACCTTCATGAGTTATTTGGTAAGCAAAGTAGGTCGGCCAGATATAAGATATCTAAGAAGCTCTTTTGATCTAAAATGACCAATGACACTACAGTATAGACTCATGTCCTGAAAATAATCAATTTAATTGATCAATTGGGACAACTGGGCTTTTTCATGTATGGAGATTTAAGTTAAGAGTTGATCTTGTAGGCACTCATCGACTCCTTTTTCACAATTTATTGTGAACTTTAACATAAATAAGCTAAATGTCAACTTGCCTTATTTGCTTAACATGTTAAAGACTGCTGAGAGTTATTTTTCTTCCGAGAAAGACCAAGTCTTACTGGTAGATGAATCTCTCAAGAAGATGAAGAGGGCCAAAGGTTTTTCTGAAGAGTCAAAAAGGCAAAAGGAAAGACACCTGCTAAGGACAAAAAGAAAAGTTACCCTAAGAACAAAGGATTTTATTTTCATTGCGATAATCTGGGATATTGAAAGAGGAACTGCAAGGAGTATCTTGCAGTGACTAAGTAGAAGAAACTTGGTGAAGCTTCAACTACAGATAAATGTTTGTTTATGATTGAAATAAATATTTCTGTAAATCAAAGTTCTACTGGGGTATTAGATACCAGCTATAGTTATTAAATATGCAATTCTATGTTGAGACTAAGAAAATGTAAAAGGCTAAACAAAGGGCAAGTAATCCTGTACATGGGGAATGAAGCAAAGGTTGCTGCATTAGTTATAGAAACTTATAGTATAACGTTGTCTACAGACAAGTCTATTAAGTTAGTAAGATGTTACTTTATTTTAGCTCTTGTAAGAAATATTATTTCTGTTTTATGTGTTGACAAGGAAGGTTTTAGTATTATAATAATAAACAATTGTTGTTCTATTTATAATATTTTGTTTAGAACTGGTTGATTACTTAATAGACTTTGCATACTTGACTAACGTGATTTTTTTTTAAATTGAACAAACTAAAAAAAGGAAAAAAGGATTATGTGAATCATACCTTCATATGGCACTGTACACTCGGTCATATTAATGAAACAAGACTAAATAAGTTGCACAAAGATGAATTTTAGAACTATTTGATTATGAATCAAATACAACTTATGAATCTTATCTCATGAGTAATATGACTAAATCTCTATTTAGTGGACATGGAGAGAGAGTTATAGGGTTGTTAGAGTTAGTACATGATACAAATAAAATTTATTATACTTTTATCCCTTAGTTACTAGTTTTTATACTTATTTTATTCCTAATTACACTAATTATTTATTTTAATTTGATTTTGTAGGGAAAAAATTGAGAAAATAAGCAAAATGGCATTTTTGTAATTATCCTGCCATTAGCCAGGGTTTAAATGCCCAGATTAACAAAGGAAGCAGTGTCTAAATGCCCAGGACCAGAAGGGGACACTGAAGGTAGGCATTTAAACGCCTAAACATGAAGGAAAACCAGCGTTTAAATGTTGGTCACCATTTAAGCCAAGAAAGGACGCGAATTTTGTGATATTTTGTCAATAAAAAGTCAAAAATTCTCAAACAAAGTAATAATCAATAAAAAGTCAAAAATTCAAGCTAAGCAAAAATTTATCATTTTTCCAAGAGTTATTAAATAAAAATCAAAATTTTTATCATTAGCTAAAAATTTAAAATTCAATTAACTTATTACTCAAGCGACACATCCTAAAAATAAAATAAAGAACTACCCCATTTTCGTAGGAAACACGGTTACACTTAGCATGTGCAACAAGCCTTTGAACCCCAAGGTTACCCCAAGTGGACGAGTTTTGTCTCGTGAGGGTTTGCAGTGAATTTAACCGCAAAATTAAAAATTTCAAAATTTTAAAATTTCCTAAAATTGAAACAATTTTTTTTTAAAAAAAAAAAAAATAAAACAAAGAAAAAAAATAAACAAAATTTTAAAATTCCCTAAAAATAAAATAAATATCCTAAATATTTATTTTATTTTTAGGGAATTTTAATTTTTTTTTTTGAGCTAGTTTTAATTAAGAGAAAGTTTAAATGGTTAAATGTTTATGAAAGATATTTTTGAACTCTATATTTTATTTGATCATTATTTGGAGTGAAATATAAGACAAAATATAATTTGGAAGAGATGATTTAGGTAATTTTTCTAGGATTATTATTGAAGAAGGAAAAAGAAAAATATTGTGGTGGGTTGAGATAGAGCGTAAAACGCACTCACTCATAAACACATGAAAAAGCGAGATGGAGCGTAAAACGCACTCGCTGGTGAGATGGAGCATAAAATGCACTCACCGTGAAAAGAAAATGAAAAAAAAAGAAAGAAAGAGAAAAAATGGGATGGAGCATAAAATGCATCCATTAAAAGAGAAAAAAAATGAAAAAATATTTGAAAAAAATGCATAATCCTAGTGTGTTTCTTTGATTAAAAGCCTTTTGATCTTCTGATTTATATTTGTCTGTATTAGCTGAAAGTGATGAGAAAAATAAGTATTTTGAGTTTTGTTGTATGTCTTTTATAAGGTAATTAATGACCGAAACTTATCTGAATTTTGATTAGTTTGATACATTTTGGATACACACACACACAAAAGGTCTTGAGTAAAGTAGAATTGATAAATATGTTAAAGTTCTAGATTTTGCATGGTTTTGAAATTTTCTTTGAGTTATCATTTAAAAAATCTTTGAGGCTGAGGTTGAAATTTATATTGCTCTGTTGCTCAAGTAAGTTGTTTGGTTATTAGTTTTATTTTTAATTTTTATTTTTGTTTTGCCCGAGAGGTATTTGATAGGGTTAAATTATATGCTATTTTTATTCCCTAATATTTAGTTTTTATATTTATTATGTGCTTAAATGTTTAATTATTTAGTTTATTTTGATTTTAATAGGTTTTATTTATGTTAATTTAGGTAATTTTATAGTATTTTTATATTTATTTTTATTTATGTGTTTTTATTTATTTTTAGTGTTTTAGGTGTTTTATTTATTATTATGTGTTTTTAGGATTTTTATATTATTTTTAATTATTTTATATTTTATTTTGTAGGAAAAATAAGCTTTAGGGGCAATTTCGTAATTTTCGCAAAAGGCTAAGGGCATTGTGGTAAGTAACCAAGCTCACTGGCAGAATCGTAAATAAATGGAAAACGGAGCCGCGCGCAATGCGCGCAAGGATTTCAGCAGCCCGGATTAGAACGACGTCGTTTTGGTCTAAGCGGAAGAAACAGGCTTCGCGCAATGCGCGGATGGATTTGCCGAACAGAGAAAACGACGCCGTTTCATCATAGTGACCACGCCATGCGCACGGTGAGCAGAACAGTGGCAAGAAAAGGAACCGGACGACGTCGTTTTGGGCTCTGGTGCGCGCAAAGCGCGCGGAAGACCGGTACTGTAGCGAAGGGGCCGTTTGTTTGGCGCGTTAATTCTGGAAACAAGATTATTCGCGATTTATTGCTACTTTTTGATTCCAAATTGGATTTTAATTCCAATTAGGGTTAGGAAAATAATTATTTTACTTTTTTTTTATTTTTATTTGTATTTTAAATCCTATTAGGGTTTGGAAAGAGTAATTCCAACTAGGTTTAGGAGGATTTTGGAGCTTATAAATAGAGGGTTTGACACACATTGTAAGACACAACTTTTCTTAGAATAAAAATTCTCTCTTCTATTCTTTGGTACTCTCTACAATTATGACTAGCTAAATTCTTTTTCTTGGTTTAAGTGATTGAAACCATCAAGATTTATACACTGTGACATCTAATTTATTTTAATTGTTCAATTTATATTTTGAGTATTGAATATTTTTCTGTGTTTAATTTTATGATTAATTCGTTTAATTGCTAGGGTGCACACTAGTTTATTATTCGTTGAAATCTACTGCTAAATTAAATATCAAATCCGTAATTGTTTGGTCACTTTAATTTGCGAAGCAACTAAGGTTAATAATTATTTTTCTTATCAAAATATTGTTATATCTTAGGAAAAATACTAATCTAAATTAAATGCAGACGCTTGGATTGTGTTGTTTAGTTCAACGGTCTCTCTATTTCTTTATGCTGCTACTAAGTTAAATCTTTAGCGCTTGTCTGAGATTATTTAGTAGTAAGGGTTATTTAGATCGTTTGTTTCTACTTAACTAAAATTAAGGAGAGATAGGAAAATTATTCAAATGAGAGTAATTATTCCACGTTAAATATTTAAAATATGAATTGAGTTATTCTTGCATCAGTGATCAGTTGTAAATTCTTGATGGTGGATATTGACTTAAACCAATGTTTTTTCTTCTCATTTACTTTATTAAATTACTTGCATAATTATTTTAGTTAGTTTTATTTAAATTATTTCTTTAATTCAAAAACTCCCCAATTTTAGTTTACAAAACATAAAATTAAATAATCATTCTATGTGGGATCGACTCTTACTTACACTACTACATTAATATTTTTTCCAAAGTAAGATATTATTTTTGGGTGCTTGCGACATCACACCAAGTATCGAAGTCCTACACAAAATATGTTAAAGTAAGCACTACAAGAGGTATACCCTAGTGGTTATTATGTTCATTTTTCTTCTTATATTTAGTATAAATATACTTTTATAAACAGTTATAATACCTAAATTATTTTAGATATATAGTACAAAAGTCCTATTTATAAGCAGTTATAATGTCCGATTTATTTCTATTACAAAGAAGAAATACTCATTTTTCAAGCAGTTACTATGTTTAATTTTCTTCAAGTATTTAGTAAGAATATTCATTTTATATGCAGTTATAATGTTCAAATTATTTCAAATATAGTAGATAAATATTCATTTTGCAAGCAGTTATAATGCTCAATTATTTTTCAAATATAGTATAAGAAATTTTATTTATAGGCGAATATAATGTCCAATTTTATTCCATGTATAAAGAATAAAAGATCAAAAATACTAACTATTATTAGGTTCAATTTAACTTGAATATTCTTAAGTAATACATGATGTCCTAGCCTGATATGCTTGTGACATCAAGTTGTAATTAATCAAAGCAATGAACAATGAAACTAGTCTTGAATGTCTAGTTTATATTTTAGTGATGTAAGAAAAATATAAATAAACTAGTTATTATTAACTAGAGTATGAAGTCGTAATAGGAATAATGATTATGTCAATCTCACATACCTTGTAGGCCATATGATTAAACACAGAAATTAAGTTAAACTGTATTATTGAATCAAGGCAAGTTTTTATGTTTACTAGTTATATACATATTTTATACACTTTATGTGACAACGTGATATAAATTGTTGAAATGAAAGTTATTTGTGATATTGAATTGAGAGATATGTTAAGTCAAAGCATGTTAAAGTTTATATGAAAGCATAAACTGTGTATGTGTTATTTGTTAGACTTGTTGAACTGTCGTGCTCACTCTTGTGAATAAAATTTATTTGTAGTTAAAGAAGAATGACGAGAAGATCATGAACGTAAAGAAGAAGTGTAGACTAGGTTTTATGTTTTATTTACTTGTATTTGTATAAAGTCATAATGATTGTTGTAATAGAACAAGCAAACCATGTAACCGAATATTATATGAATAATATCATGTTATTATCATCAAAAAAGTGTTATGTCTTTAAATTTGATATAACATAGAATTGTTAAACATTAAAACAATGTTGATAAAGAACTGTGAATCTGAATGAGGATATTGAATAACATTGTGAGTGCTGTAAGAATTTGAGAAAGAATCACCGATAAAGAAGGCAAATTCATTACAAGATTCCTCGGTTCCAAGTACAAGTGTGTTATTAATATTCTAAATTTTAGATAGCTAGGGAATATTGATATAAAGAGATATCTCTATGAAGATATGTATTCAAGTGAGTGTGTGTTAGAGTTTATGCCCTAGAGGCTAATTATTTGATGTAATTGCTTAACATTTTTTGATATTATATTTGATTGAATAAATGGATTATTTTATTATGATTTCATTTACTGCGTTATATAAATGTTAACATAATAAAAACCCTTAGAATAATGATACGAATTATATAGTTTTAAGTATGTGACTTGAACATGAGATTATATAATTATAATTAGTATCATTGCTCTTAAATGTCCCTAGTCGAGTATCATTGTTAATGGGACAACAATGATGCATTGAGACTAGTATGTGGATTGATTGATGGCCAAATCTCATTGGTCATAAATATACGAGATATTTGAGTCAATGCATAGGTACATGTTAGAGAACAATGTACTAGACTGACCCACCATGAGAATTCTACATGGAGCATTATGCAAAGTGTCATAAGAAATTCTTATAGTGACAATGATGTAAAGATCCTCCGACCTGAAGTCATTATATTATTACACGAGAATTTGTGTACTTTGATATCATCAAATGTCACCTTTAATAGGGTGGACAATAAAGGTGATTATTGGGTACATCATGAATCGTGTGAGGAATATGAGTGATCTAGATGGAATTTAACCCTCCTATATATTAGGGGTGATATCCATAGGCCTCTTGATTGAGTAGGACTATGAAATGCATGGTCATGCTTAAATATTGATTTGTTTCATATAGTCTACTCATTGATCAAGAAAACTCAGATTAAATTATGAAGAGTATGACACATTCCATGCCTCGAGTTTAATCTAGGATATAAGGTTAAAAGGATTAAATTACATTGAAACATTGGTCACGAAAAGGTTGTATCGAATCACCGATCTTATTATTATTTGGGTAGCAGTGATGCATTACTAGATGCCGCTCACTGTTTATAATTTTATAATATGATTTTAAAATTATTGCCAACATAATAATAACCTATAGGGTCACACACTTAGAACGTAATTAAAAAGGAATTAATTTAAATTATAAGTATTTTAAATATGTCAATATGATTGATAGTATTTAAAAATTACGAATTTAAATTAATAGGATAATTTGTATATATGTATATTAATTAAGTAAGACTTAATTAAAATATAATATATATAAATTCGGATTTTATTATTCTATTTATTTTAGGTTTTAGTTAATTCCTATTAACTACTATATATATGATATATCAGTAGTCTAAAAGTTATGTAAGGAAAAACTAAAACCCTAGCCGCTTTCAGAAAGAGGCTAGAGAGAAAAATAATTGGGAAATCCTGATCTTGGTGGCTAGTACCGCGGTTCCTTTTGCTGCAGATCGTGGGACGATTCGCGGAGCGTTCGTGTGGATACCGTAGAGACGCAGTCGCTGGATTGCGTTGAAGATTCGAAGCTGTTCCAGAATTCAATCGTCTCCTGTCCATCTCAGATAATCGGTAAAATAATCTAAACCTCTGATTGATCTGTTTTCGCTTGGATCCTGTCTTAGGGTTTTGAATTTTTTTTTTTTAAATTCCGCTGCTTTCACTGTGTCGAAACCCTAACAGTGTGTTGAATAATATGCTATATTTTATAAGAAAATAAATATTACCATGAATAAAGATACAAACATTTATCGCAAGATTCTTCTGTTCTAATAATCATACTATTATTAATGCTATGAACCTTGGATATATAGAAGCATAGAATATCTACATCTTAATATTAAAAATAGATCGGTATATATGGTGTTATCCATATATACGGATGCATTACAAGTTGATACTTATAGAAAATGATGCGATCGAAACTAAGTTAAGATCCAGGGATTAAGTAAAATAAATTTTTAAAGAATTGTCTTAAATAGACTAGTACAACCAATATGTTTATGGGATCATTGGTTAAGTTGGTAGATGTATGAAGTTTAACGCACAAAGTCCGTTGTAACGAGTATGAGGATTTTAGGGGTGTTACAGTTGGTATCACAATTGTGGATTATAGCTCTAAGGTAACGAGTAGATATAATCTAAGGGATATGAGTAAATGGACTTGTGAAGAGTCCCTAGATAATTAAAATATATGCATAAATCTGAATAAATTTTAATACGTAAAAATATTATGTGAAATAAATATACTGAAGAAAGATAAACAACTTACGAGAATATCTAGAAATGAATGGACTCATAAGGAGTTCTCAAACAAGTAATATGATAAATGAAATCTTAAATATTTTGTATGAAATTATTTCATCAAAATAAAATGGTGTATTTGGTATTATGTGTTATTATATTATTAAGGCATAAAATCTGAGAAAGTAAAGAAGTAAACTCATTGAGGGGTGTTAATGGAAAATTCATTTGGAATACTTATTTGGAGATAATCAAAATTTATTTGGAGATACTCAAAATTCATTTGGAGATAGTAGAAATTTATTTGGAGATTGTAAGAATTAAGCTTATAATGAATTGTAAACAATAAAAATTTGAAGAAAAGTGACTAGAGATAGTTTAAGTCAAAGTATGTTTGGATTTCAATTGAAAACTCATGATAGCAGTTGAGTTGAACGACTCTCTTGAGGGACCTAGTAAAGAAACTTCAACTACCTGTTAAACCTTGCAATCCAATTTAAGTGACAATAATTAATGGGGGATACAATTAAGTATGATAGAAAAGTGAACTAGTTTTGTTGGAACCTAACTCAAAGGAATTTTGAAGTCCCAATATATGTAATTCCCTTGGAATGTAGTCCTAGGAGTTTAGTGGATGCATAAAGTGAGCCCCATCAACCTGGATTTTGTAAACAGACAAGTAATTATACACTGGAAATGAAAAAGGGTGATTATGGGAGATCAAGATGACCTTAAGTAGTATTATTCAGCGTAGATAGCATTAAAGTTCAATTGGAAGCACCAAGAAGAAACCCATTTCCTAGTTCAGTTGACAGCTGCGGAGAATACAACATAAGCCATGGAGGAAAAAATGCCAGAAATGGTAGAACAACTGGTAGAGATGTATGGTGATCTATTTAAGGAACCTCAAGGGTTGCCCCCATTAAGGCTGTAGGACCACCATATTCCAATAGTACCTGGTTGTTGCCCAGTTAATACAAATCCATATAGATACCCCTACATTTAAAAGGCTTAAATAGAGAACATGATCAAGGAAATATTGAAAAGTGGAATCGTCAGACATAGTACTTCATCTTTATGCCTCCTCAGTGCTGTTGGTTAGAAAGAAGGATAACAGTTGGAGGTTTTGTGTTGATTATAAGGCCTTGAACAACATAATTGTGAAGAACAAAATTCTCATTCCCATAATATAAGAGCTATTGGATGAACTCAAGGGTAGTAAATTCTACACTAAGTTGGATCTCATGAGTGGATATTACCAAATCAAAGTTAAAGCTGAAGACATTCCTAAAACTGTATTTAAGACTCACCTAGGACACTATGAATTCTTAGTTATGCCTTTTGGCTTAACTAATGCTCATGTTACATTTCAATGCATTATGAATGAGGTGTTAGTTCTTTTTTTAAGAATATTTGTGACAATCTTCTTTAATGATATTCTAGTGTACAACCCTTCACTAGAGAGCCATAAAGAACACTTGCAGCAAGTATTTGAGTTATTGAGAACCAATAAGTTCTTTGTAAAGAGAAGTAAGTGCACTTTTTCCCAAACTCAAGTGGGGTATCTAGGGCACATTATCAATGAGTAATGGGTGGTAGCAGATAGCAAAAAGGTGGAGGCAATGCAAAAAATGGCCTAGACCTAGGTCCTTAAAGTCCTTGAGAGGATTCCTAGGTCTCATAGGATATTACAGAAGGTTTGTTCAACATTATGGGATCATTAGAAAACCCTTAACAAACCTGCTGAAAATTGGGCTTTTATATAGAATGAGGAAGCTGAACAAGCCTTCATCAAGCTCAAAACAGCCTTGTCTACTACTCTAGTCTTGGCCTTACCTAATTTTTCTAAACCTTTTGTGGTTGAAACATATGCTTGTTATACAGGTGTGGGAGTTGTACTAATGCAAGAAGGGAAGCTCATAGCCTTTCTAAGCAAGGCTTTATCTGCTATACATTTAGGGATGTCAACCTAAGAAAAGGAGCTGTTAGCTATAATCACGGCAGTTCATAAATGGAGGACCTATTTGTTAGGGCAGCAGTTCATCATAAAAAATGATCATAAGGCCCTAAAATATTTTATGGAACAAAAATTAACAACCGTAGTCCAATAGAAATGGGTATAAAAATGTTAGACTTCGATTATGTCATATAATTCAAAAAGGGGAAAGAAAACTTAGTAGTAAGTGCCCTATCCAGAAGCCAGGAAATTGAGTGCAGAAATACTATAGTGCAAGAGGCAAGTCCAGTTGGATTTCTAAGGTGTGTAATACTCTGAACATTGACCAGGAAGCTCATGAAGTACTAACTCATCTACTAGTGAATTCCAAAAACTGTCCAGATTATACATTGCAGGAAGGGATTCTCAAGAGGAAAGGAAAGGTGTACTTGGGCAACAATGACAATTTATGGCAAAATATTATGGACCAGATTCATAGCAGCCCTAAAGTGGGGAGGGGGGGCATTCGGGAATAGCACCCTCCATTAAGAGAGTTGAATAATTGTTTTATTGGCCCACCCTCAAGAAGGACTTGATTGAAATGATTAAACAGTGTGAAATCTGCCAAAGAAACAAAGGGGAACATGTTCCTACCCCTGGACTTCTGTAACTTATTCTCATTCCAAAACAAGCATGGGAAATTATCACCATGGACTTTGTAGATGGGCTACTAAGATCAGATGGCAATGATATAATATTAGTGGCAGTAGAAAATTTAACTAAGGGTTGCCATCTTATAGCACTCACACACCCTTTTACAACCACACAAGTAGCTCAAATCATGATAGACACAGTGATCAAACTGCATGGACCACCACATGTAATAATATCAGACAAAGATAGAGTTTTTGTAGGTAATTCTAGAAAGAGTTATTTAAAACTATATGAACTCAAGTAAGGTTAAGCTCAACCTATCACCCTCAATCAGATGGTCAAACAGAAAGGGAAAATCAGTATATAGAAATGTATTTGAGGTGCATGAAAAGTCACAAATCCACTCAATGGTGCATATGGCTACCTATTGCAAAATGGTGGTATAACACCTCATTTCACATAGCAACAGGCATGACTCCCTACAAAGCTTTATATGGTACCAATCCCCCAATTATCAATTACCATCGAGAATAGTCCTGTAACAATCCTATAGTAACAGATTTTGTAAAGGAAAGGACAACAATTCAACAACTCTTGAGAGACAATTTATGCAAATCACAAGAAAGAATGAAATTTTATGCTGATAAAAAAAAAGGACTGAAAGGGAGTTTGTAGTTGGGGATAAAGTATATCTGAAGTTACAACCTTATAGACAAATGTCAATTTCCCAGAGGAGGAATTTTAAATTGTCTGCAAGGTACTATGATCCTTATACAATAACACAAAGGATTGGGAAGGTTGCTTACAGGTTGCAACTACCTCTTAGAGCTAAAAGTTCATGATCTTTTTCATGATGTTTCACAAGTGAGAAAAAGATTGGAAAGACTAAAGTAATACAAACGGAATTGCCACAGACGAACAATGCGGGAGAATTAAAGCTTATACCAGTAGCCATTCTGGAAAGGAGATTAGTTAAGAAGGGGAAACATCCTGCAACCATGGTGCTAGTAAAGTGGTCTCATAACATTCCAGAAGATGTGAAATGGGAGGAATGGAGTAAGTTCAGCAATTTGTATCCCAACTTCAATCCTTAGGGACAAGGAGCTTCTCAAGCAATGGGGAATCTGTTAGCAAAAAAAGTTGGAAGTTAACAAAAATAGCCGTTACTAGGAGGTTTAGAAGGAGGCTCAAAACATAGCGTTTCATTAAGTTCAGATAATGTGATAAATGGCATCATTGCAGTTAAAGAGTTATTAAACCTATTAGTGTTATGACAACATTTCATTTTGGCGATTGCTCCTTGTTTAAGAAAGCACGTGTAATGTTTTCATTTAATAAGGCTATTAGAATCTGTTAAGGTATGAATCCCTTAAATCAACATGAGTGATATATGAATGGCATGGAAAATCTTATGAAAACTTTTATTATTTTCTTCTAGCTTTTGTTGCTTTACTTTTTCTCCAATTCTTCTTATTTTTCTGTAATTTTTCTTAGTTTGATCGTAACAAGGTGAACTCGTAGCTGTTCAAGAGTTGATTCATTTAAATGTATAATCTTTTATCCTTCCACAATTAATAAGTATTATATAAGAAAGATTCTGGAATTTGGTTTGTAAAATTTTTTTAAATACAATTTATGCCTACTTCCGCTGCGTTACATCAATATGATTGTATGTATGCATAGTTTTTACAAACCAATAAGTTCATGACCACCTCAATAGATCAGTATCCCCAATTGAAATTAGATGTTACAACAAAATTTTGGAGATGTATTGTAACTCCGGTTCCATGGACGATGCATATGTTATTTTCAACAAAATGCCACAGCGCAATCAGACATCTTGGGACACCATGATAATATGTCTTGCCAAGAATGGTCTAGGAGAGGAAGCAATTTAATTGTTTACTCAATTCAAACAATCAGGATTGCAACCTGATGGCCAATTGTTCCTTAGTATGGTCTCAGCTTGTAGTTTTTTGGGTGATATCATCGAGGGGATGTTGCACTTTGAATTAATGAGCATATGTTATGGCATTGTTCCATCCATGAAGCATTATGCCAATGTAGTGGACATGCTGGGGACTACAGGTTGTTTGGATGAAACATCGGAGTTCATTGAAAAGATGTCAGTTGAACCGAGTATTAATATTTGAGAATCATTATTGAATTTTTGTAGAGTTCATGGGAACATGGAACTTAGGGACTGTTGTGCTGAGATTGTTGAGCTCCTAGATCCATCTCATTTGCATGAGCAATCAAAGGCAGGTCTGATACACTACAAAAAATGGCCTTTTGTGATGGCTCAAATTCATCGCATTAAATTCAAAAAATCATCACAAAAAGGTTTTTGTGATGACTTTAGTCGTCGTGGAGGCCATCTTGTATATTTCCATCAAGAAAGTTTTTTGTGATGGTTTTGGCAATCATGTAATTTTTTTGTGCTTTTGTGATGATTAATACAATCACATTAACACGTAATCTACTGTGATTGTCAAAACCATCACAAAAAAACACATGACTTTAGGGATCAAAGGTAAGAAAGTGAATTTCTTTTTACGGACAATTTATTTCATTATATGAACTATATCAAATGATTACTTGTATGATTTGAACCCTCCCCCCATTTTCAAACTAAATAACGAGTATTACCACTACATCAAAGCCCAAATCATGATTATATTTTAAAACAAAACATAAGTGAGTTCACTTACTAAACAAAATTAGTCCCACATAAGATTTGGTTATTCCAATGGAAGTCACAAATACTCTATAATGATGGTAAAATTAGTCATCACTGAGAACCATCATATATTTTATTGCTTTGTGATGGCTTGAAAATTCCATCACAAAATACTTTCTTTTTTGTAATTGCAAATAAAAGTCGTCACAAAAATCTATTTTTCTAGTGATTGTCATTGCTGTCATAAAATATTGTTTTAATTATTTCTTTTTATTAAAGTATTGGTAATAGCTTAAATACAATCACAAAAAAGGTATATCTATAAGTGATGGCTTAGTGCATCACCTGAAAATTTTGGTGATCGGCATGGTCATCACAATTATAATACATTGATGACAAAATTAGTCATCACTAAGAGCAATCACATATATTATTATTTTGTGATTACTCAAAAAGTCTATCACAAATTATTATCTTTTGTGATTATTTTTAAAAACTGTTTCAAAATTCCATCACATATTCTTATTTTTCTAGTAGTGATACCAATGAGAGCTTTAGATATTGTGAAAGCGAAAGAGAAGAAGTTGACAAGTCAGAATCTTCTAGAGGTTAGGAGTAAGGTCCATGAATACAGGGTAGGTGATACTTCTCACCCTGATAATGACAAGTTAGACGCACATCTAAGGGGAATGAGGCAACAAATGAAAGAGGCCGGTTACGCGGCGGAGACTAAATTTGTGCTCCATGACATAGACCAAGAAAGCAAGGAGGACACCCTTCTTGTACATAGTGAGAGGCTAGTTGTTGCTCACTGTCTTATGAGCAGGCCAGCTCGCTCATCAATACGAATTTTAAAAAATCTCCGTGTTTGTGGTGATTGCCATAATGCACTTCAGATCATCTTGAAGCTGGTTGGCAGGGAGATCAATGCACGAGATGCTAAGAGGTTCCACCATTTCAAAGATGGGTTATGCTATTGCAACGATTATTGGTGAAAAATCAATTTTGAGGTCTATTTATCCAGTTTGTTACCATATTCTTTTCAAGCATTATTGAAAGCACCCTAATAATTGTTGTCAAAGGATGAATACAGCTCATATAGTTCGCTGCATAATTTATTGTTAAATGATGTCTTTCAAAACCTCTACTATGGAAAGATCTACGTTTTAAGTTCAGTTTAGCAGTGTTCTTATCAGTTATGAAAATGTAATTGCTCGTTTTGTTATTCCAATTTTAGTTATGCTTGATTCTTGACTCAACAATTTTAAGTAGAGGATACTTGACTTCTAGGAGTATGAATGAGAGCTATTTGGCATGATAGTTTTGGTCCCTAATAATGGCCATGTGGGAATTTAGAATCTTGGAAAGGTATGTACCCGAAATTTTTTTATTTAAGCCCATAGTTTATGTTCAACAGAAATGGCTCATTACCCAGAAAGTTAGTGGTTCAGTGCAATTAGATGTCATCACTATTTCTGTAGTGTCAGTTCTGCATTTGTTTCCAGTTGGGCTGTTCCAATTCAGTTATTGGTGATGCATTGTTATATTCTCAGGAACAGTGACAAACTTTTTTCTGATTATTATAATGAGTTTTATTAATGGATTTTGTCATGGAAACTTTCCCTCTTATGTCGATCAGGCTATTGCTATTTTATTTTGAGACATTCTGTAAAGCTAAAGTTAGCTAGGGTTTTGAACAATTCGAGAAATTTATATTGCGATTTTATTGGTATTTTTTAAGTGTATTCTGTAGATAAGTTTTAGCTCATGGAAGTTCCAGATGAACATTTCTCTGTTAAATCAGCTGTGCATTGAACAAACTATCAGTTAACATTTTATGTAAAAAAAGAAGAAGGAAGGTTCTTTTCTTTTCAATGAAATTCAGGCACCCTACTTGCTGCAAAAGGAAAAGAAAAATGATCTATTTTGCGACTTTATATGTCGATTATTTTTGTTTCCAATTATATGAATAATTATTATTGGTAATATTTTAATAATATGTGATATAGTGGGTCGATCTCATAATGTTACCCAATTGTCATAATTGTAATTCGATAGAAAATTTCCGCAATATATAATGACACTCATAAAAAAATGCTTAGTTTCTCTAGCAGGTTACAGTTTAAGAGCACCGAACGTCCTTACTTGGTGTAAAAATAAGGAGAATATTTGATCTCTCTCCAAAACCTTCAGTCAGCTGGATTGCTCTGAACGTTGTTGTTTTCATAACCATTTTGGATTGGAGCACTCCATTGGAATTTTAGAAATTTTTGTTTGAAGGTGGACCAAAGGACATACGAATGCAAACTAAAAAACTTCATTATTAGGTTTAACCTTTGATCTAACGGTGGTTAATATTTTTCAATATTGTGTTTGTGAGTTTTGAAAATGAGAGAAAAGATGGGGTGGGGGATAAATCCGGGGAAGATATATTGCAAGTTTTCTAATGTGAGAAAGTAAAAGAAAAAAAGAGAAATTTTAAACAAAATTTTAGATTTGGGAGGAAATTTATTAAAAATTTAAATGACATATTAAAAAGCAAAAAATATTTTTATAATTATTCTCAAATGTAGGCTCAATAATTTTGTATGATCCTAACATGATATACCGATCCCAATCCTATATAAGATTTGATTTTTTAAACTCTTTATAGGATTAGAGTTAGGTACATGATATATTTTCTTATTCTCGTATGTGTGTGTGTGTGTATATATATATATTTAAAATTAATCTCGTATATATATATAATTATATACCTATTTATATTATTTTATTAAAAACTCGAAACATTTATAATACTAAGTGTTGTTATCAAGCGAATGTAAAATAATTTGAAGGTATTTTTATATAACGGATTAAGTGCGGGAGCAATAATGAACTTATAAAATAGATATAAACAACTTTTTCTCATACTATACCCACTTCGTTGTGAAATCTACTCAAACCTAATTTTACATGGATGAATTAATAATATACTCTTTTAAATTAAAATTTATTTATGAAACTCATAAATACAACTAAAGAAAAGAAAATACTTTTACTTTTTTTTTTTTTTTTCTGTCCGTATCTTTTCTCTCATAATTTTTTTTCCCTTTCTCTCTCCGAACTCATAAAATTATAAATTAGAACAGATGCAAGAGCTGAACTAATATATCGCGGGGTGAGAAAGGATGGAGCAAACAAGAGAAGAAGCAGAAACATGGAGAGTACTCGAATTCTATAGTGGCATTGGCGGCATGGTATATATTTTACTTCGATTAATGTTTACCCAATTTGGGTTTTTGTTTGTCTCTCTATTTGAACTACTCCAATTAAAACCCAATTTGGGGGTTTTTGTATTTGTGGTTCATACAGAGATATTCGATAATGAAGGCTGGCGTGAATGCAAAAATGGTGGAAGCTTTCGACATAAACGACTTAGCAAACGATGTCTACCAGCACAATTTTGGCTGCCGCCCCTATCAGGTACTTTTCCTTATTTTATCTTATTTAACTTGCCTGTTAATTAAGTTTAGACCAAATAGTGATTGTTGTGTATAATTTCTTGTCTATTAATATCTGTCTAGCCTTTGAGATAAAAGGGTCTTTTTGATTTCTTAAAATATGTAGGAAAAGGAATGAAAAATGAAATTCTTGATTTTATTTAATGAGTTGGGGTTATTATTTTGGGAGAAGTTTGGGGAATGAACCAATTATAAGTTTATTAATAGAAAAAAGGAAAAGAAAAATATAGAACACTAATAATTAAGCTAGAGTCATATGGGCATTTTGACGGTGTGAAAGAAATTCCATTGTTGTAATCTAAGAGAATGTTCCAAATAAGAGTCCCTTTTTAGTAATTAATCTTCCATTCAAAATTTACCATTTAATTTGAAAATCTTAATTGATTGATACGTTTGTAGATTTATAACAAAAGCGTTTTTTTTAAAACATAAATAGCTCTTTTGCACATGAAATAGCAAATTTACTGAAAAATAAGAATTAAGCATAATTTGGTGGGTGTTTGTCTTTCTTTCTATTGGTAAGATATAAACTAGTATAAAATGTGCCAAAGGGGTGTGAACCCTTATGCGCACAACTCATAGAAAGCCGCATTTGGTAAGTTGTGATTGTAGTTTTTAGGTTAATCCCACTATGTAGCGGTAGATATAAGCCCTTTTGGGGGGTAGGTAATTCCCCTTACTAGCTTCCCTTGTAAACACCCAGGGGACCAGCCCAGGAAATTATAACTAATAGTTCATAATAGATCTTTGTAAGTGATTATCTTTTATGTTGTATGGTGAATGTTGCAATTTGAGTGAGCATAGGGTAACATTCAGACCTTGAGTGCTGCTGATCTTGACAACTATCGGGCTCATGTCTGGCTTCTTTCTCCTCCTTGCCAACCATACACTCGACAAGGTCTCCAATTGTTTCTTCTCACATTTCCATGCTCATAGCATCTTTTCGTATTGGCAACTTTTCTCAAATTATTTTATTTTATTTTTATTTAAGTTCAAGTTTTTCTGTTTTTAGGTCTCCAGAAAGACTCCAGTGATGCTCGGGCTTCTTCTTTTCTGAAGATTCTTGAACTTATACCACAAACTTCACAACCTCCACTCATGCTATTTGTAGAGAATGTCGTTGGATTTGAGGTTTGTTGTAAGAAAGTTCAGCAATTCGGTACTGATTTTATTTGATATTTAATATATTTACGTACTCCTTTGTTATAGTTGGCTTATTGTTTCTTTTTGTTTCAGACATCTGATACACACAGCAAAATGGTTGAGATGTTGGAAAGAACTCATTTTATTACACAGGAATTCATTTTGAGCCCCTTGCAGTTTGGTGTGCCATATTCTAGGCCACGTTATTTTTGCCTGGTAATAAGCAAATCCTGTATCTATATGTGTATTTTTGTTATGTGTTAGGACTGGTTTAAAGAAGTCAATTATATTACCCATAGATTTCTTATATGTTGAATATCAGCAGGTGTATAATTTTTAAAGCATCTTTCTTCAGTCATAATCTGTAATATCTACACTGCAGGCAAAAAGAAAACAGTTATCCTTTCGGAACATATTGTTTAACAAACAACTGCTTTTGGTCCCAGGCCCATTACTTGGGCATGATGACAACATCATGATCCGTGAAGGTGATCAATCACAGATGAATTCGGATAAATTGCTTGAAGCTTGCGAGCCCATAGAAAGTTTTCTGGAGTACAAGAGATCCAGTGACCAGGAGGAACTGGAATTGAGTTGTTTGCCCACTGATGTTTCCGCTTTAGAGAAACCTGTCCTTCACTCCTTGAATCAGTACATTGTTCCATTAAGCTTGATAGAGAGATGGGGTAGTGCCATGGGTATCCTTAAATATTTATTTTTGTTTCAATCTGTTATCGTTTTCTTTTGAAAGTCATACATGATTACATTGTATAGCTACCTCCCAGTCATCCTTAAAAGAGCATAGATATCGTGTTTCCTGATTCAAAGCGCTGTTGTTGTTTTACGAAGAGTTACTATAGATATGTAAAGGGTACTGGATCTCTTCTGGCAACTGTACAGGTAGAATAATTTGTTTGGCATGTTGGATTATGTGATAATCTCCAAGTGTATATGTGTGTGTTCATATGCAGTGTGCTAATTAATGATGGTACTGGGTAGACTGCATGGCTGTTACACCCTTTCTTCTTTTACCTTGATTCTCCTGTTCTTGTTATTATCTGTACTCATAAATGTTCTACGCTTTGCAGTTGGGTAAATATTTCTCTAGAAAAGAAGTATTCCATTATGTTGAGTGTATTAAACTCTTCTGCTGTGTCACACGACTCACACCTCCTTCACCGGATCCCCTTCTTCCCCCATATGCCCCTCTTCTTAGTGTCATTTGAGTTATGAAATATTTCTCTCTTCCCTCTCTCTCTCTCTCTCTCTCTCTCTCTCTCTCTCTCTCTCTCTCTCTCTCTCTCTCTCTCTCTCTCTCTCTGTGTGTGTGTGTGTGTGTGTGTGTGTGTGTTTGTCTGTGTGTCTCTAATTTAGGTATAAAATATTTGTAGAATTTATCAATATGAAGCAAAATAGTGTTGTACCACCTTCCCGGATGTGTTGGGGTGTGAGTAAGGACTTTCAGCCTACGGGGGAATTTCCCCTTCTTTTGTAAATGTAAACATATTTTTTGAAGATGATACCCACCACTTGAGGATATAATGTTCGTCAAATATTCTCCACTACACTATTAGTACTTGAAACTAGCTTGAGGACAGTATGTTTGTTGATTAACTTACAAAGTCACATACTTGTGGTTGGGAAGTCCCAATTAAGCCGATTGGTTTTTGTATCTTGGTATGGGAGTTGGTTTTCAATTGGCTAACATGTTATGTCTCAGCGCTCTGAAAAGCTGTAAGATTTGATCTCTATAATGAAACCTGCATATTCTAACATAGATGGGAATAAACTGTAATCAGAGATCTCTACACTTTTAATTCTACTAACTTGTATGAAATGTAGCTGAGTTGATTTCTTGGATGGCCGGACAAACTGTTGCATAAATATAGTGAAAGTAATTTACTTTTGATAATTACATATCAATTCATTTCTTTTTACTTGAAAGTTTCATGTGACCAAGATTGTCACAGAAAATCAACTTAGTTGGAACTCAATCTGCGATTTAACTAAATGACTTTAATTTTCTTACTATTGTTATTGCATATAAGAAGGTTCTTTTGGTGTTATACTATGCTACCGAAGTTACTTACAGTGTTCCCCGTACATATAGATAATTTTAACACGTAGCAATTTTATGTCATGACATTTTCCATACTACAACGACACAGCAGCCTCGGACAAGGGATAAGACATCTTCATTGGAGGAGTTGTGCCTTAGATACTTTACCCCTAGGGAGGTATATGAATTCATATTTTATAGTTATTGTTTCTAGTTATGGATTTATGTAAGTTGTTTGTACTGATTTATAAGTGATGACTTTCTATTTCACTCAGGTTGCCAATTTTCATTCCTTTCCAGAGGATTTCCACTTTCCAGAACATATAAGCCTTCGACAACGGTATGTTATAAATTTTGCCCCTTAGTTTCATTTTCTGTGGTAAGAAAGTAGAGTTATTGGATTTATCAAGTTACTGATAACAATTGAGAAACAGGGTTAAAATTACATATTATCATCCTCCACTCTTCTCTTTCTCATATTTCTGTTTATCCATTAAAAAATGATCGAGACACATAGCCCTGTTTATTCTAGATACTGGCTAAGAATTTCTAAGAACATGTCACCACATAATGTTATTGTAGTTTATTTTCTATTTTCTTTACTATGATTCGGAATGCTAATTGCTACCTAGATTTTATTGAGCTCTTTCTTTAATTTATTGAGTTATGGGCTTTTTCATATGATATATTTATGTGCTTAAGATTTAAGAATGATATATACTGAAAAACATTGACAAAGCACTGGAAGAATATGGAGCATTTTGAAAAGCCAGAAATATACTTTATAAGGATATTCTCTATCAATTTATAAAGTATGATGTTAGCACTTGAACATGGTATATATTGATGCCTACTGTCTCTGTTACTTGTAAGTTGGTCCAACTCTTATGGCACCAGTTGGAAAAATGCATTACATGGAGAAGATTTTAAAGATCTGATTTGCTACATTGTGGTGCTTAATTGATTAATGTAGCTCTGATAACATGCCTTTGCAAATGAACCTTGATTTTTTTATTTTTAAACGCTTATATTCTTCTGGAGCTACTTCAGGTGGAACACAATAGTTTTCTATTTCATTTTATTGTGCATCCATATATTTATGTATCCGACTGAAGTGTCTTTTGTTTTCCATGCTGGTGAAACCAAATATGCATGTATAAGGAAGGAGGGTTAGTCTATTAGCACTTTCATGTTATGTATGAAGAAGATATTATTTTCAAGGCCCTTCTCACAACAATCTGCAAGTTCATTTGTTGGACTTTTATTACGACTAGCAGTGTCTTAATCTTGAGTAATTACTACTTGATGGATACAGCGGAATTCTGCATATTCACACCAATCCCCGTGTTAATAATTCAAACGAGTTGTACCTGATTATCCATAACAGGGTCTCGACTCTTGAGACCGGGAAAATTAAAGGTTAGCATGTGCAGTTTTACGTTAGTTTAGAGAATCGTTGTTTTATGAGTCTCCCACCTATCCCAAGAAGTGATCAAGTTGCCTGCAATGGAACGATAGCGATGGTGGTAGAAGTTTTTTTGGTAAAAGATAATAAGAAAATAGGAGAAGAAGAATAAGGCCACCATGGCATAAAACCAATATCAAATTAGTCGATATATATATATATAGATGTGTTCCAATGTTGGAGATTACATCACTTATATAGAACATATAAAACCCTAACTTTAGTATAATGAAAACCTAATTTAGTAAGAAAACAACTCCTATGTTAACCTAAAATAACCTTCTACCATAACTAAAAGATAACATCATTTATAATACTTATCTCTAAATAATAAAATAAAATAAATAATTAATAATCTGTTGATCTTCTTGTTTCTTTCTGTATCCAGTCTCCCCTAACTCGTCCTCGGGTTTTAAAATATGGAATAATGAACATCAATAATCTGAATTGTGAGCTGAAGTGGACTGGGACTGAGAAGAAGAGAGCGAGAAGCGAGAGGCGTAGATTAGCGAGATTAAACCTAGAAAAATAAGTCGCACGTGTGTCTATATAATCTAATTTTTATATCGGCCAGTTTAGTTTATAAGCCAATATTTTTAGGGGTAAACTGGTACCGACCGGAAAGAGTCTGTTTTTCTCTAAATAAAATTGTTGATAGAATCCGTTGGTTATTGGGGAATTGATAGTTTGGCTGGTTATTTTGGTTTTATAACTTTTGTGTATACCCGTAGTAAGATTGTAATTGAATTGGACATGGGTTGTGAACAAGAAATGTCGACTTTTCTTCTGGTTATTTATTTTTCCTGTAAGAGAAATTTCATGACAATTAGATTTATAATTGCATTAGTTTTTCTCCACAGTTATGCATTGCTCGGAAACAGTTTGAGTGTAGCAGTGGTTGCTCCATTGCTCCGTTATCTATTCAGTGGACCATAATGACGACTACTTAGTCAACAGTTCTTCTGAACACTTACTTCCCCGTAGATGAGGCAAATCATGGCATTGTTCTTGCTAGGTTGAGGCTGGATTTCAATGACATACGAAGCCTATGGATCAAGAAGCTCAACCGTTTTACTGTTTTACAGTTTCTTGATTGAAATGGCACATCATTGAATAGATCAACCAGTAGCATTAAATGAATTATATAGATTCTTACATTTGACATGTAATTTCAGGAAGAGAGATCACTGAGATATGCCATATAAATGTTTTGGGATGCATGGAAATTATCGGAGGTGTTCATCTACTTCATTTTTTGTGATATTATTTATTTAGGCATGGGAGAACTGGAAGATCTACTATTTTTTTGGCTTTGTGGACTGAGAAGTAGTTTTGCACCAATCTAATGGGAAGAGTGTCCTTCCAAGTTGTTACTCAATTTCAATTCGGTCATTTAAGTGATAAAAATCGCAACCGACTCCCTCAAGCGGCCAATTTAATTGAATTGAATAATACCGTAAGGTCGTGAATACTTTGAAGATCACATTGTAGATATTTTGACTAAGTCGATAAAAACAGTTTTGATTGAAAAAACTGTCATCATATTAACTGAGGCCGTTAGAAGTTGTACCTGACATTGACTAAGAAACATCAAATGCCGCATGGCCAGGATTTATGTTTCACCGGCTATTATAGTCGAGCCAAATTAATTATCTATTACTACTCGTGTAGAAAGAAAGAATAAAAAAGATCAAATAAATGCACTCACCAAAATAATATTGATGAAAAAAAATTAATTTTAAGGTTATGAGCTACCGTAGCAGAACCTCACTCCCAAAAAATACACACTAGTTTTTATAATGTGATTAGGCGAGGGCTGTTCAATTTGGTTATGGGAAAGGTTGTCTTAAGGGCCTTTTGGATTGGATTCTGAGTAGTAAGCTGCTGCTGGTTTCACTTGATCTGCACATCGAAGTTGGCAAATCGGAGGGGTTAAGTCTGTCAGACAACCGCAATACCATATCAATTTTAAACTGGTATTGAGGTTATAAACAAATAATCCTTCATTTTAAAAATTATATATAATTTTTTTAAAACGATGACTTTTTTAATGGCATTTGGTACAGGTCATCTTAAATTACCACAAAAAATCAGATTATTACGTAACCGTAAATCATGATTATTAGTACTAAAAATTGGTCATATTTTTCTAACCAAATGACAAAAGTGAACCTCCAAGTTGCTAACAAATTTCAATTTGGCTTTTAAGTGGCAAAAATTTCAACTGAGTCCTGAGTCCTTCAAGTAGTCAATTTGATTCAATTGAGTCTTTCATGGCAAAACTCTCGACTGAGTCAAAGTCGACGTTAGGAGTCAATTTAGCGGTGATGGTAGTATTCAATCTACCTGTTATATAATTAATAATATATCAAGAATATAATATTATTTTATAGTCTTAAAGTAAAAATATATTTTTTATTTTTGAATGAATTAAAAAGGAGAAACGTGTATATTCTAGAAGAGTATAGTATATATTATTGCAAACTCTACAGCTCGCCAAACTGTCATGGATCACCAAAAAAGTTTTATGCACGAGAACTAGAGCGGAAGAAAGAACATTAAAAGTAAAAATTTCTCTAGTTGTGCGTCATTTTTTGGGTTGGGGTCATATTGATCTTTCCTATAAAGAAAAGCACAGTCTATCAATTACGGTCTATTTCCAGGCCATCTATTTTGGCAGATTTTGTCAGTTTATATCAGTCATTAGTCCAAGTCTGTTACATTAATGATTTCTTTAGAAATAAATAGAATCTTGCCCATTGCACAAACTAAAAATAAAAAAATTATGATCTATGTCACATGAATTCTTCACGTCACCTGTAAATTACCCGTATCTCCGTTAAAAAATGCTTTTTAATAGGTCAAAAATATCAGCCAAATTGCCCGCCAATATTCAAAGAAGGCTCTAACTAAAACGTAAAGGTTTGGCCCTACAAAAGAGTCACATAAAGCAAGCAGCTTCTATGGTATCTCATGATTCAGTTCTGCATTTTACGCATTATCATTTTTTGCCTCAAGCATTGAAAAAGTTCACAGTACACTTGCGTAAGGTGAAAATTGTACGGATCATTATTTAGCTAAATTATAAGGTGAAACACTCACAAAACCTCAACCTAACGCCTATATGGAGACTCGAACCTTGATACAATTGCTCGTGCAAAAAATCAGCGTTGAATGGACACCATCGACACCTAAATCTGTTGTCTATAAAGAGACATGAACCTCGGTATAATCGACAATTGATGCAATAAAAGTCGTCACACACAACTATGAATTGTTGTATAATAAAACAAATTGAATATAAAAAATAACTAAGAAACGGTTAGAAATTTTCAAAGAACCAAAAGATGAGAATACCTTACAAAAATGTGATTAATAATAATAATGTGTTATGAATTACAAATCTTGAATGTCTATTTATACTAATCTAAGAAATCATAATCCTCCAATTGATAAGAATTAAAAATACAAGTAAATTTAGTCAAATTAGATAACAAAAATCCTATTAGAATAAGAAAACATCAAAAAATACTAAAAACGCGTCCAAAATCAAATCTGGTCAAACTAGTCCGCGAACACTGCGCCCTGGCATGCTAAATCGCACTGCCAGTGATAAGGTCTCAGTCACACTGTGCCCCGGCACAATCCATTTTCTGCAGTGACATCCTTTGGAAAAACAGTCATAATTTTTGATCCGTAATTCTAATTGAGATGATTCAAGATATTTCGGAAAGCTTAGAAGTAACTCTACAACTTTTATGCTATAGCTTTTGACAGAGTTTAGCTGGATCAAGTCCGAAATTGGCCTCCATGAGACTATTGTGTAAATGTCAAGCTTAAAACTCAAATACGACAACTCCAAGCTTTGATTCACCAATCATTTACTCCAATTCATGCGCCCTTGATTTGGGTTTGCTTAATATATTAAGTTTAGAGGTTCCACATGATATAGCTTAGCCTTCCCTCGCTTCATACCGAATTGGACTTGAATTAGGTTGAATCAATCTCCATTTCAAGCATCCTTGAACAAACTTTAGTCCTTTTGCTTGAGATCCATCTAATAATGATTTCCTTGAACTCTTTAGCCCTTATGATGATATCAACTTGAATTAAATCATTCTCGTTTAATATAGCTCTGGCGAGGATCGTATCATTCCCCTCCTTTTGAAAAAGATTTGTCCTCAATTCTAGTCCTACATCGAAACAAACCTTAGTAACATCAAACATGACATAATCAAATTTCTTACCTAACAAATTAAACATAAAAACAATGTCAGCAATGCCAGTAAGAATATAAAGTTTTTTATCCTCTCCTGGATCAAATATGTAAGACCCCGAATTTTATGAAATACAAAATTTAATTTTTCTTCATATATATATTTTTTTTGAAACAGTAAGTGGTTAAATCGATAAAGTTAAAAGTTAAGGATGTTATGTGCAAATTTTATTTTGTCGGACAATATTCGCTTTGTCGGGGAATATTCGTTTGGTCGGGGAATATTCGTGTCGTACGACGGCGCCGAAATAACAAATTATTGGTGGACCCCACAACGGAATATTTGTCGGATATAGAAAACGACAGAAATAACCTTTTTAAATAAAAATAGTCAACGGAACTGTTAAAATACCGGTGATAAAAGAATAGTAGCATACGGTAGTTTTTGGTATTTTCTGTAGCACACGGTACTCTACAGTAACACACGGTATTGCATAGTGTCTCATATTATTGGTCTGATAATTGACACCGTAACTGTTACGCATCATTTCATCGATAATTGTCACTGCATAATATTTTATATTATCAATTCAATAATTGTTGTTACACAGTATTTTGCATTATTGATTTAATAATTGTCATTACACTGTATTTTATATCATTGAGTCAATAATTGTTGCTGCACTGTTTTTAAAATTATTGAACCTAATAATTGTCACAGTAACATATGCACAGTAATTCACATTATTGAATCAATAATTGTCATTACACAGTAACGTATGCTTTCTTTTACATTATTGTTATCTCTATTATGATATTTTTTAAACAGTTGTATTTCATTAAATTATTGACTTGATATCTAAGAGCTAACTATACTGTATTTATAACAATTAGTCATAATAATTGAATTGATAAAGTTATTTGTTTATAATATAAAGTTAGGTGATTGTTAGGTGATATGAAATGAATGGTGTAGATTAAAGTGTGAAATATTGTTGAATAATTGAATTGATTTGTTTATAATATAAAGTTAGGTGATTATTAGGTAATATGAAATGAATGGTGTAGATTAAAGATAATATAAAATTTGAAATGGATGGTGTAGATTAAAAGATGATATTTAAATGAATGGTTTAGATTAAAGGAATGATAAGATTTTTTGCTATAAATAGAAGCCTTAACTTAAGGATTTTTCATAAACTTCCTTACTTGTTCTTTCTTTCTCTCTCTAAATACTTCTTGTGAAAGTTCTCTCTAAGTGTGCTTAAGTCATCTTGAGTATTTGTGAAGATCTATAAGTATACGTGTACTGTTCAAGTTAATCAACCTCATTTAAATCAATATCCAGTCACGTGTTGAGGTAAGGGATACCATCTTTTTCATCTTCCATTATTCAAACGTACTATGGTAAGGGATTATCATTATTTGATTCTCGAAAATAATATTGTTTCTTTCTTACTCATAAGATGTGCCATTTATTTCCATGTATTAAATTGTGGGAATAACCTTACGGAGCGGATTGCCGCCTGTTGGTGAATAACCTTTCGTATTCATTCATTATTAATCTCTGAGAATAACCTTACGGAGCGGATTGCCGCCTGTTTGGTGAATAACTCTTTGTACTCAAATTCTATTAAATTGTGGGAATAACCTTACGGAGCGGATTGCCGCCTGTTGGTGAATAACCCTTTGTATTAATTTCCTTCACCTTTTGTTAATCAAACCTGCTACGGTAAGGGATATTCTTTTCTTTCATACTCCTAAATCGAAATTTATTATGGAACTATTGCTTCTATAATTCCTGAAAATATTATATGTTCCATAATAGTTGAACTTCATTATTTCAACTGAACCTTCCTATTTACGTGAATCTTTCTATTGAATTGTAACCGTTATTCTGAACTGTGGATCTTGAATATCATTTTTAAATTTCACTCCACATCATGTTGACAATTTGGACATTATTTGAATCTGTACAAAGTAAACTTCCGATACTTATTGTTATCCTATTTCTTCTGTTCATCATTTATATCATTCTAATCATCCAAAAATTAAGCTGTTGTGAATATCTGTGGCCGGGGGCACAAATGTGATATATTTGTTGAACAGATGATAGGTTAAAGGCGATATAATAGGTTAAAGGCGATACATCTGTTCGGTGTCTTTTATGGCACGTGGTGAAAGTTCTCTTTGGTTCGTAGTGCATAGATGAACTGTTGTTTGGTATGATTATCACCAAAGGCTGAATCTGGTATAATCATGACCGCTGGTGCTAAATTAAATATCTTTGGCCCGTAGTGCAAAGATGAACTGTTGATCTGCATGATTATGATCAGGAACTGTGAATTTTTATTATCATGACTAATGGTATTTCAGATGATAAAAGTTGATGATGTTTTTACGAAAAAGAGAAGCGAGTGGACATTATAATATGCATTATTCTTCTAATAGATTTCTCATTCCGCTACTATTATTGATCTGAACATTGTTTAAGAATTTAACTGCAGTTTTTGATATAAACCTTGTATTCTATTGTATTCTATCAAGAACTCAACTGTTGACGGCTAATGATAATTTATTCGTCATTATCTTAGTCATGATATTTCTTACTGGGCTATTTGAGCTCACCCTTTCTTTTGTTCCATTGTTTTTCAACAGGAAATGAAAACATAACAGGGTCTAGCCGGGGAATGGAGTGAGGGTCCGAGGAATAGTTATCATAGTCTTCACGTTTTGTAAAATAGTGTGGCAATAATAGTGAAGACTTAGTTGTGTATTATTATACACTGTATTGTAGTACGTTGTGCTTTGTTGTAATAATTTTGTTGTAGTATTTTGACGACTCAAGTTTGAGCTGTGTGGGCTCAGATTTGGGGGCGTCACAGTTGGTATCAGAGCTTAGGGATATGGTCTTTAATGGAGATCTGGGGTAGAACTAGGAGGGGAGAGACGAATAGAATCAGTCACTAGTGTGTCCTACCTAAAATAGATTTTATTATCTAATGAGTCGATTTGAATGTAGGAACATGAAGTGATGAGTCAGTTTATTTGAACTAACATTTATTTTGTGACCACAGTTAAGTATGGCATCTGAAAATCAAGAGGTTAACTATGGAATACCCGAAGCAAATGTAGCCGAGAATCAAGAGGCCCCAAACAATCCTCCTGCCAACTCAGGAAATAATGTTCCTGATAACATGATGAACGATGGATTCTTTAGGAATTTCATGCAGTTCATACAGAATCAAGGAAGAGGAAATCCAGTCAATAATAACGATAGAAACGCTGGGAATTTGAGGATGGTCACTGTCAAGCAATTTAAAGAATTGGGACCACCTGAATTCCACGGGAAGCCTGACCCACTAAAAGCGGAGGCATGGCTGAAACAGACGACAAAAATACTTGATGTCTTACAATGCGCTGATGATCAGAAGGTGCCATTTGCCACTTTTATGTTACGAGGTGAGGCAGACCATTGGTGGGAAGCGGTAAAACGTATCCAACCTTCAGCACTCGAAATGTCTTGGACAGAATTCGAAGAACTGTTTAACGAGAAGTACTTCCCAGAAAGCATCCGCCATATGAAGGAAGTGGAATTCATTAAGCTGGAGCAGGGAAACATGACAGTCTCCCAATATGAAGCTAAGTTTGCCGAGTTATCTCGCTTTGCCACCCATCTTGTGGATGACGAAGCACGAATGAGTCGGATGTTCCTAAGAGGTTTGAGATTCAAAATTCGTCAACAACTTAGCTCTCATAAATTTAGTTTGTATTCAGATGTTGTGGATAGGGCTCAAAGGGTGGAGCAAACAGATGAAACATTGCAGCCAAGAGTTAATGATCAGCATAGAGAAAGGAGTGACAACAACCACAGGAACGAGAACCATCGAGGAGGTAACCAACACTTCGGTGGTAATTCCATACCAAATAACACAAGAGGAGAATCTAGTGGGAACAATTTCAAAAGAAAGAGATTCCATAATAATTATGGAAGGGCACCAGCACCAGTACCAACACCAGCACCGACCCCAGTTTCAAGGGGAGAAGATCGACCACCAGTGAGATGCTATAGGTGTGGTCAGGAAGGTCACATCAGCCCAAACTGTACACTGCAGTCCAAAAAGTGCTACAGTTGTGGGAAAGAGGGTCATCTTGCGCGGTTTTGTCCTGCCACAAAATCAAGTCCAGCTGCAATGATGATACCAAAAGCTAGCGCGGATAAGGGAAAATCTGTAGTTCAAGGGAGAGCTTTTGTTGTGACGTCCCAAATGGCGCGAAACTCGAACGAGGTGATAACCGGTAAGCTATTCATAAATTCTCGTGAAGTCTACGCTTTGTTAGATACTGGCTCTACCCATTCTTTTATCTCACCTGCATGTGCTCAGCGTTTAAACTTAACTCCTGAAAATTTGGACTTTGACTTATCAGTTGAAACCCCATTAGGAGAAATGACCATTACATCTACTGTCTATAGATCTTGCCTAGTTCAAATCAACAACCTCACATTACCTGTTGACCTTATTTCTTTGGAGATGCATGAATTTGATGTGATTTTAGGAATTGATTGGTTGACTACCCATCATGCTAAAATTGATTGTTTTCATAAGATTATTAGTTTTCATATTCCTAATCAACCTGTCATGCAAATTCAAGCAACTAAACCATTGAAATCTATAACTGTTATTTCTAGCCATAAAGCCATTCGTTTATTGAAAAACGGATGTCAAGCCTTTTTAGCTCATGTCACTGATTTGAACAAAAATACGTCAAACTTGAATGATATTCCCATTGTTAATGAGTTTCCTGACGTTTTTCCTGAAGAACTTCCTGGCTTACCCCCAAACCGTGAAATTGATTTTTATATTGATCTTGAACCCGGTACCAAGCCCATTTTCAAAGCCCCATACCGAATGGCTCCCATAGAATGCCAAGAGTTAAAAGTTTAATTATTAGATATTGGTATCATTCGTTCTAGTACAAAACTTATATCGAGCGAGGAATGCGAGAAGAGTTTCCAAGAACTCAAGAGGAGACTTGTTTCAACTCCTGTTCTGACCATACCATCGGGATCGGGAGAATTCGTCATATTTAGCGATGCTTCAGACAAAGGTCTAGGCTGTGTCCTTATGCAATATGGAAAGGTGAGAAAAATTATGAGAAAAATTACCCTACTCATGATCTAGAGTTGGCAGCAGTCGTTTTCGCGTTGAAGATCTGGAGACACTACTTGTACGGAGAAAAAGTGGATATCTATACGGATCATAAAAGTCTCAAGTATTTCTTCACCCAGAAGGAACTCAACATGCGACAACGACGTTGGCTTGAGCTGTTAAAGGATTATGACCACACAATCCAGTATCACCCGGGAAAGGCGAACGTTGTAGCTGACGCTTTGAGCAGAAAATCTTATGCAAGTACAAGTGCACTGCTGACAACACAAAAGTGTATTTTGTACGACTTGCAAAAGATGGAGATAGAGCTAAAGACACCAGGGACCCACTCGAAGATTGCTCACGTGCGAGTAGAACCAACTTTAATCGATAAAATTAAAGCTGCTCAAGCTACCGATCCGGAACTGATAAACATGATAAAGAAAGTACAAGAAGGTGCCATTCCCGAAGCAAGAATCGACGAGAAAGGAATACTTCGAGTCAACTCTCGACTCTGTGTTCCTAACGATCCTGAATTAAAGCATAAAATTATGATGGAGGCACACAACACGCCGTTTGCAATCCACCCAGGAGGTACCAAGATGTATCGAGATCTTCGACATACATTTTGGTGGAACAATATGAAAAGAGAGATTGCGGAGTTTATCTCAAGGTGCCTAACTTGTCAACGTGTCAAGGCAGAACATCAAGTTCCTAAAGGTCCATTACAATCACTTGAAGTTCCCGAATGGAAGTGGGAACACATCAATATGGACTTCGTGACGGGTCTTCCAAAAGTTTCTCAAGGCTTAGATGCAATTTGGGTGATCGTAGATAGATTGACCAAATCTGCTCATTTCTTGCCTATACGAGAAAACTTTTCACTTGAACGTCTTGCCGGTATGTACATAAATGAGATCGTGAGATTGCATGGCATGCCAGTTTCCATAGTTTCTGATCGAGATCCTAGATTCACTTCACGCTTTTGGATCAGTCTACAAAAAGCTATGGGCACTGAACTACGTTTTAGTTCTGCATACCATCCTCAAACGGACGGACAATCGGAAAGGACGATCCAGACCCTCGAAGATCTTTTGAGACTTTGTGTATTAGACTTCAAAGGAAGTTGGGATAAGTACTTGCCGTTGGTGGAATTTTCTTACAACAACAGTTTCCAAGCAAGCATAGGCATGGCTCCATTCGAGGCATTGTATGGAAGGAAGTGTCGCTCTCCAATATGTTGGAATGAGGTAGGAGAAGCAAAATTGTTGGGACCCGAGTTGGTACGCTTGACGACCGAAAAGATCCAAATGATCCGACAACGAATACAGACCGCACAAGAACGACAAAAGAGTTATGCTGATCTTCATCGGAGAGACGAAAGTTTCAACGTCGGAGATCATGTATTCTTACGTGTTTCTCCATGGAAAGGGGTTACGAGATTCGGAAAGAGAGGAAAGCTCAACCCTCGATTTATTGGCCCATTTGAAATCCTCGATCGAATAGGAACCGTAGCCTACAGACTAGCCCTACCACCAAGTATGTCTCGCATCCATAACGTTTTTCACATATCTATGTTACGTAAATATGTGAAGGACCCAAACCACGTCATTGAGTTAGAACCAGACGTTATAGCAGATGATTTAACATACGAGGAGGTACCTGTTAAGATCCTGGATAAGAAGGAGCAGATCCTACGCTCAAATGTTATACCTCAAGTTAAGGTTTTATGGAGGAACCAAGATACTGAGGAAATGACCTGGGAGCTAGAATCTGAGATGAAATCTAAGTATCCTTACCTCTTCGATATGTCAGGTACGTCAATTTCGAGGACGAAATTTCATAAGGAGGGGAGGTTGTAAGACCCCGAATTTTATGAAATACAAAATTTAATTTTTCTTCATATATATATTTTTTTTGAAACAGTAAGTGGTTAAATCGATAAAGTTAAAAGTTAAGGATGTTATGTGCAAATTTTATTTTGTCGGACAATATTCGCTTTGTCGGGGAATATTCGTTTGGTCGGGGAATATTCGTGTCGTACGACGGCGCCGAAATAACAAATTATTGGTGGACCCCACAACGGAATATTTGTCGGATATAGAAAACGACAGAAATAACCTTTTTAAATAAAAATAGTCAACGGAACTGTTAAAATACCGGTGATAAAAGAATAGTAGCATACGGTAGTTTTTGGTATTTTCTGTAGCACACGGTACTCTACAGTAACACACGGTATTGCATAGTGTCTCATATTATTGGTCTGATAATTGACACCGTAACTGTTACGCATCATTTCATCGATAATTGTCACTGCATAATATTTTATATTATCAATTCAATAATTGTTGTTACACAGTATTTTGCATTATTGATTTAATAATTGTCATTACACTGTATTTTATATCATTGAGTCAATAATTGTTGCTGCACTGTTTTTAAAATTATTGAACCTAATAATTGTCACAGTAACATATGCACAGTAATTCACATTATTGAATCAATAATTGTCATTACACAGTAACATATGCTTTCTTTTACATTATTGTTATCTCTATTATGATGTTTTTTAAACAGTTGTATTTCATTAAATTATTGACTTGATATCTAAGAGCTAACTATACTGTATTTATAACAATTAGTCATAATAATTGAATTGATAAAGTTATTTGTTTATAATATAAAGTTAGGTGATTGTTAGGTGATATGAAATGAATGGTGTAGATTAAAGTGTGAAATATTGTTGAATAATTGAATTGATTTGTTTATAATATAAAGTTAGGTGATTATTAGGTAATATGAAATGAATGGTGTAGATTAAAGATAATATAAAATTTGAAATGGATGGTGTAGATTAAAAGATGATATTTAAATGAATGGTTTAGATTAAAGGAATGATAAGATTTTTTGCTATAAATAGAAGCCTTAACTTAAGGATTTTTCATAAACTTCCTTACTTGTTCTTTCTTTCTCTCTCTAAATACTTCTTGTGAAAGTTCTCTCTAAGTGTGCTTAAGTCATCTTGAGTATTTGTGAAGATCTATAAGTATACGTGTACTGTTCAAGTTAATCAACCTCATTTAAATCAATATCCAGTCACGTGTTGAGGTAAGGGATACCATCTTTTTCATCTTCCATTATTCAAACGTACTATGGTAAGGGATTATCATTATTTGATTCTCGAAAATAATATTGTTTCTTTCTTACTCATAAGATGTGCCATTTATTTCCATGTATTAAATTGTGGGAATAACCTTACGGAGCGGATTGCCGCCTGTTGGTGAATAACCTTTCGTATTCATTCATTATTAATCTCTGAGAATAACCTTACGGAGCGGATTGCCGCCTGTTTGGTGAATAACTCTTTGTACTCAAATTCTATTAAATTGTGGGAATAACCTTACGGAGCGGATTGCCGCCTGTTGGTGAATAACCCTTTGTATTAATTTCCTTCACCTTTTGTTAATCAAACCTGCTACGGTAAGGGATATTCTTTTCTTTCATACTCCTAAATCGAAATTTATTATGGAACTATTGCTTCTATAATTCCTGAAAATATTATATGTTCCATAATAGTTGAACTTCATTATTTCAACTGAACCTTCCTATTTACGTGAATCTTTCTATTGAATTGTAACCGTTATTCTGAACTGTGGATCTTGAATATCATTTTTAAATTTCACTCCACATCATGTTGACAATTTGGACATTATTTGAATCTGTACAAAGTAAACTTCCGATACTTATTGTTATCCTATTTCTTCTGTTCATCATTTATATCATTCTAATCATCCAAAAATTAAGCTGTTGTGAATATCTGTGGCCGGGGGCACAAATGTGATATATTTGTTGAACAGATGATAGGTTAAAGGCGATATAATAGGTTAAAGGCGATACATCTGTTCGGTGTCTTTTATGGCACGTGGTGAAAGTTCTCTTTGGTTCGTAGTGCATAGATGAACTGTTGTTTGGTATGATTATCACCAAAGGCTGAATCTGGTATAATCATGACCGCTGGTGCTAAATTAAATATCTTTGGCCCGTAGTGCAAAGATGAACTGTTGATCTGCATGATTATGATCAGGAACTGTGAATTTTTATTATCATGACTAATGGTATTTCAGATGATAAAAGTTGATGATGTTTTTACGAAAAAGAGAAGCGAGTGGACATTATAATATGCATTATTCTTCTAATAGATTGCTCATTCCGCTACTATTATTGATCTGAACATTGTTTAAGAATTTAACTGCAGTTTTTGATATAAACCTTGTATTCTATTGTATTCTATCAAGAACTCAACTGTTGACGGCTAATGATAATTTATTCGTCATTATCTTAGTCATGATATTTCTTACTGGGCTATTTGAGCTCACCCTTTCTTTTGTTCCATTGTTTTTCAACAGGAAATGAAAACATAACAGGGTCTAGCCGGGGAATGGAGTGAGGGTCCGAGGAATAGTTATCATAGTCTTCACGTTTTGTAAAATAGTGTGGCAATAATAGTGAAGACTTAGTTGTGTATTATTATACACTGTATTGTAGTACGTTGTGCTTTGTTGTAATAATTTTGTTGTAGTCTTTTGACGACTCAAGTTTGAGCTGTGTGGGCTCAGATTTGGGGGCGTCACAAAATATCAATCTTGAAAACTCTTCATATTGCAAATACACCCATTAAAGAATTCCTGGATCAAATATTAGTATATTGAACCTTTCATGCTGTATATATGAATTCCCACATCTATAAATTCCAGGATCAAACATAAAATAAACACAATTAACACATATTTCATGGCCAACTGATAATGTTGGTAGCCTAGTGATTTCGTCTACTCGTAAATTCACCCTCTTCAATTCATCTGGGTTAAAAACAAAACAAAACCAATGAATATGTGTCTTATGTATAATCACTAACAACTCAAAATACTCAAATTTATATGCATAGTCTAGTTGATCAAAATTAAAAATACTCCCCTTTATGAATCCTATACATTGATCTGATAGACTCACAGACTATTCTATTTCCCACTCAATGTAGAATTTCATCTTTCCATGAATCTGTAAAACACAACCAACCTTCCTCTTCCCATTGACGTTAACATACTCAAAATCAAATAATGGCGTTAATGGAATAAAAATGTCATAATCAACTTCACAAGACAAAAACGCAATTATAGAATTAATATTACTATCATATGAAAACTCAACAATTTTAACATTTCTTTTCCCATTAAGGATAGTATATTCAAAATCATGAAATGACATTAACTCTAATGGAAAAACACCACCCATATGAAATCGATCACAATCACTATCTAATGATGACAACTCATGTATAAAATGATCAATATGAAAATAAGAATACTGACCAGAAAAACTAAAATGCATGTTATGAAAATAAGCACTTTAAAAATGACAGCTAGACTGAAGAAAACAAAAATTTTGAAAACGACAACTAGAATAAAGAAAACAAGAAATTTGAAAATGACAACTAGAATGAAAAATATAAGAATTTTCAAAATAATAACGAGATTGAACACTATAATCATAAACTAACTCAATATAAATCAAATAGCCTCCGTAGTTTATGATAAAAATAATTCTATCATTAAAATAGCTAACAATAAATCTCTTAATGGAAGAATGCAAAACATGCTTTAACAATTTCATGAAGAAACTTGATGCATTAATTAATCTAACTGAAATAACTAACCATTTAAATGACTCACATATGAAGGACGCTTTCCATTCATCACAATCTCTCATGCTAATTTGATATCGCAGATCATCAATAGTTATCATCAAATTAGATAAATCATAAGATCTATTCAATTCATTTTAAACATATTATCTAAGCAAAGAAAAGAATATCGATACTTGTTTACCAATTGAAAATCAACGCACAAGCTTGATGTTCCATCCTCCTTATGTACTTTGAATACTAAAATTGCATATGAACTTACACTTTCTCTAACAAACCCTTCATCTAACAACTTACCAACTTACTTTCGCGATCCTTTCGTTTCCTCGGAACTACTCCTATAAGCTAGTAAGCGCGGAATGATTGCACCTAGTATGTCATCAACCTGAAATAGAGAAATAATTAGAACTAGACAAAGAAGAGTTAATCTTGTTAGTATTCAAAAATGCCTCTTTTTACGATAGTACAATAATCGACTATTTATAAAACAACATTTTTTCACTCTCTTTTTCATAGTCACATAATTTTCTCTCTTTTTTTTTTTTTTTTTTTACCTCATTCTCCTCTTTTCTCTCAATCTCTAGATTATTTTCATTCTCTATTTTCTCACTTTCCTCTTTCTCCTCACTCTTTTCAATTTCTTTACTCTTTTATTTTCTCTTTCACAATCATATACTCTTTCTTTTTTTCTCTCATTCTCTTGCTCACACTTATTCTTTTGATCACTCTATTTTATTTCAATACTATTTTTTCTTAAATACTTTAGACTTTCATACTCTTGCATGAGTGTTATAGGAACTAGTGGAACTTTTCTTCGATCATGCACGAATAAATGTCTCTTAATAGAGATGTCGTAATTTAGACGTCGATCACGCTACCATGTCCCTCCAAGTAACAAGTGACAAATATGTGTAAGAACTATATCACATATTACTTCTTTGACATACTTCCCTAGACCGACGAAAATTAACACTTGCCTATCCACCTCCATATCTTCAATACCTTCGACTCCTTTCAACTTATATGGATGAGAATGTGCAAATGTAAACAGACCTGCTTTCTTCACCATAACAGTGCGAGCAATATTAGTACAACAATCTCCATCAACTTTAACTATACACACCTTCTCTAGCATATTAACCTCGTATAAAATTTGTGACAATATTGTAGTTGTATTTTGCCCTCCCTAAGATGTGCATGCTCCTTCTTATGCCCTATAGGCTTTTGTGGCTGCTCATACTCCTCCTCATCATTATCCCATGATGAACGCCTTGTGGATTTCTCCAAACACCTTATGGATGAATACTCTTTCCTCCTTTTCACCTCTTGACCGCAATAGGTCTGGGCATAATACTTCCTCTTCACGTTCTTCAACTCCTTCCACATTTCGATTGGACGCTTTCCATACCTCATCTGATTAATCACAAATTCATCCACCAAGTAGTCGCATAGCTAGATAACTCATTGGTTGCAAGTTTAAACTTTTTATGCTTTAAATAATCATGATCGTCAAACTTACAATCCATATCCATCTCCCACTTTAAATATGCCATAAGATTATTCTCACCTTGAAAACAATTCTTCCTCCATGAATTCTCTCCATAAACATATTTATCTTTGTAACCAAACACATTTGCTACAAAACAAGGGTTAAAGTATCACTCTATAGGTTTTTACCCTCTAATAGTCTCACAATTCTTGCCTTTTACCACTCAAATATTCTCTCTTATAGGTTCTTTTTGAATTCACCAAACAAATCAAAGTATCTATTCAATTCAATAAAAACTTATCCAGAACAATAAATAGCAAGGGATGAATTTTGATGTACCAACAAAATTGTACCGGTTGTTCCCATTTGAATTTGCCTTTTGATTATACTTGGTATCTCTTGAAACTAGCTTTGGATGTAACTTGATTTTGAAGCCTCATGGATTTTAATTCTTTGATGAATGCCTTGATCTTTGCACTACTAGAAAATCAATATATAGCGACGGTCGGGGCGGAACTGTCGCTGTAGAAGGAAAATAGGTCTTATAGCGACGGTCGGGAGTCGACCGTCGCTATATAAAGGAAAATAATACCTAAAACGATGGTCGACTCCTGACCGTCGCTATATAATGGAAAAAGAGGCCCTATAGCGATGGTCTACTACTGACCATTGCTAAAAAACGGTAAAATAGGCCCTATAGCGACGGTCAGTAGTAGACCGTTGCTAAAAAAAAGTAAAATAGGCCTTATAGCGACGGTCGACTCCTGACCGTCGTTATAAGCCTTTTATTTTAGCAAATGAAATTTTACGCTCCCTACTTGCTGAAATTTTCCCCTGTGAAGATCCGAATTTCCAGGATTTCTTTAATAATATTAAATGAGAATTTAATTAACAAAATTATCAAGTTTGTTAAATTATTGGTGAATTATATATGATTTAAAGTGAGTGAAGGGATTTAATTGATAAATTAAATCGGTATAAAGATGATGACAAATGGTGATGAATTGGGTGGATTTAAAATAATTGAAAAAGTAAATAAATTGTTTGGAAACAATTTATGAAGAATAAGAGAAATTCCATGTAAATGTACAATAAATTGTACAATTAAATTGTTATGGAAATGTAGAAATTATGATTTGATTGAGGTTATGTGGTAATGTGAAATATATGAAATTAGATATGTATATATATACATTTGTATGTATATATAAATGTATATGTTTAAGTGATAATTATAAATGTTATTAATTATGGAAATTAAGGGATTAATAATTAAATTAATCCAATTTTAAATGAAAAGCGAATGGGGAAGTTAATAAAATTATAATTATTGATTTTAGATTTAATTAAGAATTATGGTGGAAATTTAGAAATTGATTGAGAAGAAATGTAATTATATAAATTATATAATAATAAATTATATAATTTATATAAGAAAATTAAAGTGATGTATAAAGGAAATTATAATTATATAAATTATATAAGGATAATTATATAATTTATATAAGAGTATTAAAATAATGAGAGAGTTAATGAATGTATAATTATTGATTATATAATTAATTAATAATTATGGAGGAATTTAAGAAATTATTTAAAAGGAGAATGTAATTATATAAATTATATAATATTAAATTATATAATTTATATATAAAAAAATTAATGTGAAATGTAAAGAAATGGAAAAGAAATGAGAAAATGGATGTTTTTAATTTAATAAAAATTATGATTATGTATAATGGAATTATTATGACTTTTATGAAAGATAATATTTTAAAAACGTGAACATGTTAATGTAATATGATGTCCAAGTAATGAAGTGAAAAAATATGAAAAATAATGTTTATAAGTGATATGAACTATTTTATGAATTTTGAAGGTATAAATTACCTCATATAATTACATGCATGTCATTATGCGTGTACAAAATTTGTCAAGAAAAGTACCCAAAAGAGGTGTTAATATTATTTATAAATCATATTATGATTTTTAGTGAATTAAAATAAATATTTCATATACATTATATAAAATATTTATTACACGACATAATTACGTAATGTATTAAAAAGTAAATTTGCATGATAATTTGGAAAATTCCAGAAGTCTCACGTTGCTTGATAAGTCGGTGGGTAAAATTCTTATCCAACTTGGCTTCTTTAACTAGCTTGAGATATATGTATATATATATATATATATATATATATATATATATATATATAAAGGAAAGCCAGAAAAGGACAAAAGAAAAGAAAACACAAACAAGCAAAAACTCTCTCTATTTATTCCACCCGAAGCCACCACATTGCCACCACCTGGAAAACTCCATGACCACCATGAGATGAGGAAATTATGGTGCATCAAGAGAAAGTTTTTGGCTTAAGAAAGGTATAAAACTTAAATTATTTGATTATTTTGGATAATTATGGTGTTAAATAAAGTTTATGGAAAAATTGTAAATAATTAGAATAATTATTTCAAATAATTTTATGATGAATATCTATGAATGTTATGATTTTTGGAGTAGTTTTGTTGTGGAAATTGTGAAGAAAATGGTGTTTTTTCCTTCTTGGCTGGCTACTGTTTTGGCTGGGAAGAAGAAGAAATTCAGAGCTGCCGCGCAATGTGCAGCAGCCATTTTTTTCCAGACGCGCAACTATAAACGACGTCGTTTTGGGGGCTGCGCAGAAGAAGCAGTCGCGCCATGCGCGGAGGCTTCTGGTAGCGATTAGAAATGACGCCGTTTGGCTTCAACAGTTGGGGGCCGCGCGCAATGTGCGGCCGATGGCACGCGGGAAATTACGGTGTTGCCCTTGGTCTTTTTCGGTAATATCGAACATGTCCCTTAGTGCGGAAATCACTATTATGTCCCCTATCTTTTCGGAAAATTCCCGATATGTCCCTAAAGTTGCTGAAATTACAGCTATGCCCCGGCCTTTCCGGGAAATGACGAATGTGTCCCTGAGGGCGCGAAAATTACGAAAATGCCCTCAGAAGTGATTTTTAATTGAAATAAATGTTTAAAAATCATAAAAAATTATAGAAAAATACTAAAAATATAGAAATGATGTTTGGGCATTAAATTTAATATTTTTGTAAAAATATTAAATATTGGGGATTAATATTTAAATGTTTAAATATTAATCTAATAAGGTTATAATTTAGAAAATGGTTAAATAAAATTTTCGGACAACCAAATATGTTAAATTTTATCCGATGAGCCGGGTTGTCCGTAGTGAAGGCATTAAATATAAAGTTATGTTAATATTTTAAAGGACGAGGTTAATATAATTAACTATATAAATTAATAATTGTCCCAGAGATGATATTAATTAAATAAATTAATATCATAAAGAGATAAATAATTATTATTTGATTATTTTATGATCATAGGTTGATCGAGTTAAGGGTTTGAGCTATCAATTTAAATAATTGGATGACAGGCAAGTTCTTCAGTCCTTAAATGTTATAAGGTGAACTATTATGATATGTAATTATTGTTTTAAATGCATACAAATTATGTGTTATGTGATACGTGATTAATATGACCACAATGTGTGCTTTGTGCAACGATATGAATATATATTAGATATATTGCTCAAGTAGAAGCACAACACGTAATGTATGACACACACAGAGCATGTTAAGCTATGTGCTATGTGAAGCATAAACTGTTGAACTTGCTGAGCCGTTGTGCTTATTACTTGCTTAATACACATTTTTGCAGGAAAGAAATTAATTTCAAGAATATCAGATTATATAGTGACGGATTTTCCTAAAAGGTTGTGAACGTTAATATGAAATATTGATGTTATAATTCAATGTGGATAATTTGTCAAGGTTACATTAATATTTTGTATGTACATATATGTTGGATCTGGATAGAACGAATAATGTTAAATTTTGAACTGTGATTGTACTAGATAAATGTTACGATAGAGATTATTAAATAGCTTAATTATGAATTATGAAATAAAGAATAATTGTGGAAATATAATCAACATTAAATTTGAATGTTGAGCTTTATGACACTAGTAAAAGAAAAGAAAAAGGTTAAGGTTAAGGTTACGATCCAGGGACTAGGATCACGATGTAAGGATTTTAATATCCAAATATTTTAATACAATGATTAAATTGAGAAAAAGAAAAAAAATTTATACCGAAAATTTGATAATTGATGACGATAATGTCAATAAATGAATTAATTAAGGTGATTGAAGATTTATTAACGAACCGAAATTTTGGACGTTATGAAGATAATGTATAATAAATACAAAATTTAAGGGAATAAAATTTGTCGAATTTCGGGGTCGTTACATCCTCTAAAAACTCCCTCCAGTACTTTCATTACTATAGTCACTGTAGTGAGGGCCTTATTCATCCCTCCTTCATTTTCCCCAAATCTGATATTCCCTCCCTCCAATTCTCCACGCGAAGTCTGTTTCCTCCCCACCCAAATCACAACCTCACTCTTCGTGACTCAACTAAATCACTATTACGAACCCACACAAAAATCTCATCCGCACTCTTCACAACGAAAGTAGTGATAACAGGCTGGAAAGATTTCTCTTTCTCACGATTGCTCCATCTGGTTAGTTCGCTTTGCTTAATTTTCTTTTATGATTTCTGGTTTTATCTGGGTTGTTCAATTTATCGATGTCCCGTGTTATATTTTTTGAATTAAGGCTTACTAAGATTAGAATATTAGGTGCTTGTTGAAAAAATTCATGCTTTTTGGTTTATATGAATCGTTTAGTTTAGTGGGGTTTTCAATTTGAGTTTAAGGCTTCGTTTTGCCGAAATTTTTTAGCCGAAGTTGTAGTGTTTGGTTTAGATGCTGCCTTGCCTCAGTTCGGACAACAACAAGAAGAAAACAATTGCTTGCGGCAACCCTCGAAATTCTGTAAGTATCTCCTAGTACACTTGTTAAGTTGTACTAATATGTTTTGCTGGACTTGTGAATTTCCAATGTCATTTTTTGGTCCTATATTACATACATTGAAATCAGTCTTTTCAGGTAACATACTGTGAATTATTTTCATGAGGTTTTATTAGGTTAGTAATGGAAGAAGAAGCGCAAGAGAATAAATAAATTTTTGAGAAGGATTTGAAAATTGATGAAGAAAGTGAAAACTTGGATGAAAGAGTAGGAACATCTAATACAAAACATGTTGATATCAGTCGTCATAACCCAGCTGATGTAGGTAATAATATGCTAGGTTGGTTCTTAAGTCATGTTAGTGATTAAACGTTTGCTCATGTAATAATTTGTAGGCTAGTCATTTTATAATTTTAAAAAGTTGATTGCTGTCAAATTGTACTACTGGTTTAGGGTTGAGCGCATATTATATGTTTTTCTTTCTTTAGCTTTCCTGTTATTTCCAAAGCCTATATTTTGGTTTATTTTGTATGGTCTACTTACAATGGCACTTTAAGTATTGTCAACTTTAGTAGCAATACAAACAGGGTGCAGCAGTTCGAAGATAACTTTGTTCTTTGGAATTTTTCCACTAAAAAAATTATGTGTTATAATATGAGCAACTAAGCAGCAATATATGTATACTAAATATATTTACACAGTGGTTGTGTAATAGTGTTTACTTGCCCATATTGTCAAAGATATGATGTGATCTTATGTTTGTGTTGTGTGAAGTGTCTTATAAATCATGGCTTAAAATATATATCCATGTAGAATGGTACAGTTGAAGAGGTCAATAAGATAGTTACCACATTGAATGAAGCTGAAGTGCCTTCTGAAGATGTTGTTGGTGAGTTAATTAGCAATTAGTACAGTATCTCTCCTTTAAAATAACTAGTTAAGGTAGTTACGAGATTTTAGGCATTTCTGCTTGTTTACCTGATGTTGGCTCTTTTAATTGTTTAGGTAGACTGTATAGCGAGTCAAATAATAAAAAAAGTTTTGCTAGTCCGGTTAATACTAAAAACTATCCAAGTGATTATTTGGACTAAAACTATATTCATCTTGGTTCTGTAACACTTCATGAAGCATTGATTAATCTTTTCGAACTTTGACAAAGATTGGATTTTTTTGTCGTTAACTAGTTAGATATCAAAAAAATTACACATATGACCCTTCACTGGTGAGAAAGTTTGATCGTGTATGTGTATGCATGCGTGAGTGTGAGAGAGAGAAAGAGAGAGCTTGTACGTAAATTTAGATCATTCTCTCAATAAAATTTGATTTTTACTGAAATCTTAGCAAAGTTATAATATTATCACAATTTTCAGGAAAAAGCACAGCGGATATATATATCTTATTTTCATTTTAAAACAAAGAGCCCTATACTTGAATCAATATAAATAAATAAAATAACTAACTCAATTTGTAGACATTCGAGTTAGGAACTCTGCATCATTCAATGAAAAATAACAAAATCAAACAGATTAGAACACGAAACCCAAAAAAAAACATTTTTTTCTAATAGAACCCTAAGTTGGTCAACATATTGACCTAACGGAAAACCAGAAGAACCAAATAAACTGATCCGCAACAAACACGTAGTTTATTTGAGTGAATATTTAGTTTAAAATAGGAGAGTCCTGTACCCAGAATCAAAAGGCATATAAATATACAATGTGTACCCTAAATTAAAGGTAGTAATATGGTAAATGGTGAAGTTAAAGGGAAAAAGGGAAACCTGAGGATCGAGATTGCCAACATAAGCAGTGGCATCTTGGCTCCTCTTGGCGGAGTGTTGACCTAGTAGGTTAGCTGCCACTCCTAGAGCTATCCTAGTCGTCATCCTTTTCCTCTATTTGAGATTCAACTTGGAGTGTACTAAAACTGTTCGGGTTTTGGGTGGCCAGTGAAGAAAGACATCCAATAAATAGTAACTCCGTCTCTCTTTTCGTCTTTTTGGACATTAATTAGCTACTACTGGCTCTTGTTAGTAATATTATCATTGCGGATTTGTTAATATTAATTCTTAAAATTTTATTTCCTCGACTTAAAAAAGAGTCCTACAACTTTTTGTTTCGAATAATCTACTTTGTTTATAAAAATATTTATCTAAATTATTATTATGTACGAGACATCTAAACATAATTATTTTTAGCAATTGTTTATAAACTTTTTAAAAAGAAAATCAGAACATGCGTTTGGACGTTATTTTCATTTTTCGTTTGGCCGATATATTTTTTAATGTTTTTTTCTCCAGAATATTCAATAATAGGTCTAACATATTATAACACAAATATATTATGAAATGTTAACACATTACATATGGTTGTTCAATTTGAATTAGGGAAGCAATATCATGGATAAGAGGTGGATGGAATTACCAACATATTATAGAGAATATCTTGTAGGGATAGAAAGATTTCTGGACTTTTGTTTCGAAAAAGTGGGTATGGAAACTGGAAAAATTCCTTGTCCATGTAAGAATTGTGTGAATGGCTGATACCAGATTCGAGCTACTGTTCGAGAACATTTGATTTGTGATGGATTTATGTTTGGCTACACGAATTGGGTGCATCAAGGGGAAGATGAGATTGTTAGGGATGATCGCATTAATGATGTTCACGATGAACCATCATAATCCGAAGATGACCATTGTATGCCTGAGATGGTAAATGATATATTCAGGGATCATGGTGTTGAATCGTTGGCTGAAGCTACAAAATATCAAAAGTACATGCAGAGGCCAATCAACCTTTATATCCTGGACGTGAAACTGAGACTGTCCTTTCATTCATTGTATGGCTTTTCAGTCATAAAAATGTTAACAAACGGAGTGATGTATCCTTTGATGGTTTGCTCCATAAGTTCAAATCAACATTTCCAGCATTTGCAAACTTGCCTGATAATTTTTATGAAAAGAAGAAGATGGTTGGAATTTTGGGGTTTGGTTATGAGAAGATTGATGCATGCGATAATGATTGTATGCTTTTTTGGAGGGAGAATGAAAAATTAGAGTCTTGTACAGTTTGCAAAGCACCGAGGTGGAAGCAAACTGAGATGGTTGTACCAGAGAAGACACAAAGAGATACAAATGCTAAGAGGAGGAAAGTAACTGTGAAGTAATTACGTTATTTGCCGTTAATTTCGAAATTGCAGAGGCTATTTATGTCTATAGAAACTGCAAAATACATGACGTGGCATCATGTAAAGCGGCGAAAAGATGGAGTGAATCGTCATCCAGCTGACTCTGCAATTTGGAAGCATTTGGATACAATGTGCCCTGCATTCTCTCAAGAACATCGAAATGTAAGGCTCGGACTGTCTACTGATGGCATGAGTCCCTTTACCCATGGATCACCGTATAGTATATGGCCAGTGACAGTTGTTGTCTACAACTTACCACCATGGATGTGTATGAAGCAGGACTATTTTATCATGTCGTTGTTAATACCTGGACCGAACTCTCCATGTGATGATATTGACGTGTACATGCAGCCTTTAATTGAGGAGTTGAAGATACTATGGAGTAATGGGGTTGAAACATATGACGCATCTACCGATACAAAGTTTCAAATGCGTGCTGCATTGTTGTGGACAATTAGTGATTTTCCAGCTCTTGCTATGTTGTCTGGTTGGAGCACTAAAGGTAAGTTGGCTTGTTTGTCATGCCAAATGAGCACTCGTTCTCATAGATTACAAAGTAAGGAATGTTATATCGGGCATCGTTGTTTTTTGGAGGCGGGTCATAGTTATAGGTTTGATACACAGAGATTCAACGGAGAATGTGACCATAGTGAAGCTCTAGTGGTGCCAACAGGATTTGATATTCTTGAACAAGTTAATGGAGTTAATGTCACTTTTGGGAAGACACCCACAAGCACGAAGACTATTCCCCATGACTCGAAACATAATTGGAGGAAGAAATCTATTTTCTTTGAATTGCCATATTGGAAGATACTTTTGTTGCGCCACAATCTAGATGGAATGCACATTGCCAAAAACATTTGTGATATCTTGATTGGGACATTGTTGAATGTGCAAGGAAAGACGAAAGATAACTTAAAAGCACAATTGGACTTGATGGAAATGCGTATAAGAAGAGAACTCCATCCAAGACCCCTGCAAGCAAGCGATTCAAAGTACATTTTGCCCGTTGCAAGCTACTCAATGTCTAAGAAAGAAAAACACGATTTCTTGCAAGTGTTGAAAAATGTTAAGGTACTTGATGGATATGCTTCAAATATTTCACGTTGTGTAAATGTGAAGGGAGGTAAAATCTCAAGTCTTAAAAGTCACGACTACCATATTTTAATGCAACAATTACTTCTAATAGCAATACGAGGTACTAACTTTCCTCGTCATGCATGCTCAACAATAATTGAACTTTGTAACTTCTTTAGAGAATTATGTTCCAATTATAACACATCTGAAGATTATGAACGATTGAACAAGAAATTCCCGTTAATACTTTACAAGCTTGAGATGGTGTTTCCTCCTGCCTTCTTTGATATAATGGTACATTTGTGTGTCAACCTTGCTGAAGAGGCGATGATAGCTGGAAATGTGAAATATCGACAAATGTGGGCTTTTGAAAGATACATGGGCAAGTTAAAAGGATATATTCGTAACAGAAGTCGTCCAGAAGGGTTAATTGTAGAAGGGTATATTGCTGACGAATGTGTTACATTTTGCTCAAGATATTTGAGTCAAAATAATGCTAGTTGGAACTGAGTTGGAAGAAATGAAGATGGATATGAACAAGAAGAATCAAATCTTTCCATATTCAGAAACATTGGTCGATTTCTTAATGCCCCCAAGGATTGTTGTCTAGGTGGCAATGATGTGAAGAGTGCACGCTTGTATGTACTATTCAATTGTACAGAGGTAGAGTCATTTCAAAGGTGAGTGAATAAAGAATGACATTAATTGTTCTAAATATTAATTACTTTTGTTATACCAAATTGACCAACAAAATTAAATTTTTTAAAATTATTTTGTAGTATTTGGCGAGATTCGTATATGTTACGACGTGGAAAGCGTAAGCAAAAACCGACTCCAAGGGAAATTGACAATGCTAAGAAACATGAATTTCCTGAATGGTTTAAAAATTATGTAAATAGTAAAATATTTGAGCGTAATTTAATTAATGCTTTTGCAATGATTATTACTAATAAATTGATGAATTTTTCTTATAATATTGCTACCATTTTGTAGATGGCAACTATGTATAATGTTGCTTCTAAGGAAGTAAAAGCTCTTGCATTTGGCCCAAATTTGATAGGCAGGAGAAGAGATGGTTATTTGGTAAATGAGTATCGATTCCACACTGCAAGTTGTGAGATTAAAAGGAGAACACAAAATAGCGGAGTTTATGTGGTAGCAACTACTCGTGGATATTCCTCTACTAGAGACCTAAATCCTAGGGAAGATGTAGTTGAATACTTTGGTATTTTGGAAGATGTTGTTGAATTGGATTATTATGGATCTGGCAATGTTGTTCTATTCAAGTGTAAGTGGTATGATAGTTTAGCACGTGATAGAGGGGTCAAAACTGATGAATATGGCTTCACGTTTGTAAATTCTCAAAAGTTTGGTTCAGCGGATGAGCCCTTTGTACTGCCATCTCAGGTTCAACAAATATTTGATGTTGAAGATCAAAGGGATAGCAATTGGCGTGTGGTTATACGAACAAAACCGAGAGATTTATGTGAAGATGCCGAAGTAGATTCTGACAGTGAAGAGTTACCTAAATACAATGAAGATTTCATCACTCCAGTTGTAGATGTTGATATTGAAAACATAAGTTGGGTTAGGAATGATGTAGATGCTGAATTAGTTGAAAATGGACGAAAAAGAATTCGAAGTAGGTGGAAGAAAGGATCTCAAATGGATACTTCTTGTAACGACCCCGAAATTCGACCTACTTCATTACCTTAAATTTTGTATTTATGATACATTATCTTTCTTACGTCCAAATTTCGGTCTATTAATAAATCTTTCCTCACCTAATATGATCCATTATTTAATTTCAAAATCATCAATTACCAAATTTTCGGTATAAATTTTTTCTTTCTTTCTTTTTCTCAATCATTATATTAAATATTTGATCATTTAAAACTTTGTATCTTGATCCTCGTCCCTGGATCGTAACCTTAACTTTTTATTTCTGTTATCACTATCTTAAATCTCATCATTCAAAATTTACTGTTATTTATTTTCATACAAATCTTCCTTGTTGCATCATTCGTAATCAAACATATAATAACTTCTATCGTAACAATTATCCTGATCAATCACAGTTCATAATTGAACTTCTATCATATCCAGATTCAACTTATATCTACATACAATTTATCACAGTAAATTAACAAATTTCTCACATTGAATTATTATGTTAACAATATAACAATCACGTTTTCTACCTTCTAGGCAATTCATCTCAACTTAATCCGATATTCCTGAAACTTATTTATTTATCCTACAAAAGTTTATTTTAAACAAGTAATGAGCACAACGGCTCAACAAGTTCAACAGTTATACTTCACGTAACACATCTTATCATGCTTGGTGTATGTCATACATCATGTGCTTGTGCTTTTACTATAGCAATATATCTCATATCGTTGCACAAAGAACACATTGTGGTCATATTAAACACGTATCAAATAACACATAATTTTTATGCATTTAAAACAAGAATTACATATCATAACAGTCCAACATTTAACCTAAAAGGGACTGAAGAACTTGCCTGACGTCCAATTACTTAAATTGATAGCTCAAACCCTTAACTCGATCAACCTATGATCATAAAATAATCAAATAATAATTATTTATCTCTTTATGATATTAATTTACTTAATTAATATCATCTCTGGGCCAATTATTAATTTATATGGCCAACTATAATAACCTCGTTCCTTAAAATATTAGCATAACTTAATATTAATACCTTCATTACGGACAACCCGACTCATTAAATATAATTTAACATATTTGGTTGTCCGAAAATTTTATTTAACCATTTTCTAAATTATAACCTTATTAGATTAATATTTAAACATTTAAATATTAATCCCCAATATTTAATATTTTTACAAAAATATTAAATTTAATGCCCAAACATCATTTCTACATTTTAAGTATTTTTCTATAATTTTCTATGATTTTTAAACAATTTTTAAACATTTATTTCAATTAAAACTAATTTCTGAGGGCAATTTAGTAATTTCCGCGGCTTTGGGACATAACCGGCATTAACAGAAAAACTCAGGGGCTTATCCGTAATTTTCGCTCCCCTCGGGATACATCCGGTATTTTCTGAAAAGTTCGGGGGCAATTCTGTCATTTCCGTGGCTAAAGGACATATTCGGTATTAACGGAAAAGGGTAGGGGCACGCTGGTAATTTTCAGCGTTGCCGTCGGTCGCGTCATGCTCGACCCTGCCTCCGCCGATGCCATCAAAACGACGTCGTTTCCATGTGGTCTTTCGAGCCCCGCGCAATGCGCGGACCTTTCTCCCCAATGCCCCGAAACAGCGTTGTTTCGGGCCGCGTTCGTCAGAAATTTTCAGCCGCGCCATGCGCGGTTTTCTTTTTTCTTCTTCTTCCAGTTTTCGCGCAAACAGTAACCAACCATGCATAATTTAACCCAAAATTCCAAAATTCTTCACAATTTTCCACAACATAATCACCTCAAAAATTATATAATTCATAGATATACCTCTAAAAATTATTTAGAATAATTATTCTAATTATTTCCTATTTTTCCACAAAAATAATTTAACATCATAAATACCCAAAATAATTCAAAATAAATTAATTTATACCTTTCATGGCTTGTTCTTCCTCCTCTTTGGTGTCACCTAATCTTCTCTTGGTGGTGACCATGGTGGGTTTGGTGTTTTCCGGTGGAGGAAGGTGGCGGTGATGTTGTCGGATGAAGGAGAAGAGAATATATATATATATATATATATATATATATATATATATATATATATATATATATATATATATATATATATATATATATATATATATATATATATATATATTGTTTTTGTTCCCTTTTCTTCTTCTTGGTTTCTTTTTCTTTTAAACACTAATGCTACTCACCCACGTTGGCTTAAAAATTTCACCGCCTTTGAAATTTCTTGAAACTTCCGGATTTAGCAAAAATTAAGCATAAAAATGTTTTAAACACATTACGTAATTATTTCGTATAATAAATATTTTATATAATAAATATAAAATATTTATTTTAATTCACTAAAATTCATATTATGATTTATGAGTAATATTAATACCTTTTTCGGTATTTTTCCTGACAATTTTTTGTACACGCATAATGACATGCATGTAATTATATGAGGTAATTTATACCTCCAAAAATCATAAAATAATTCATATAACTTATAAAAATTATTTTTCATAATTTTTCACTCCGTTACTTGGACAACATGTTACATTAACATGTTCACGTTTCCGAAATATTATCTTTCATAAAAGTCATAATAATTCCATTATACATAAATATAATTTTTAATAACTTAAAACATTCATTTTTCTTATTTATTATTCAATTTCTTTAATAATCACATTAACTTTCCTTATATAAATTATATAATTTAATATTATATAATTTATATAATTACATTATTCCTTTCTAATTATTTCCATTTTCCACAAATACAATTTATAAAATTTTCTTCCATCCTTAATTAATTTAATTTTCTTATATAAATTATATAATTATTCCTTATATAATTTATATAATTATAATTTCCTTTATACATTACATTAATTTTCTTATATAAATTATATAATTTATTATTATATAATTTATATAATTACATTTCTTCTCAATCAAATTCTAAATTTCCACCATAATTCTTAATTAAATCTAAAACCAATAATTACAATTTTATTAACTTTCTCATTCGTTTTTCATTTAAAATTGGATTAATTTAATTATTAATCCCTTAATTTTCATCATTAATGAAATTGATAATTTATCAATTAAACATGCACATTTATATATATATATATATATATATATATATATATATATATATATATATATATATATATATATATATATATATATATATACATATCAAATTTCTATATCTCACATTACCACATAACATCAAATAAACACAATTTCTGCATTTTTACCATAATTTAACTGTACAATTTATTGTACATTTACATGAAATTTCTTTTATTATTAATAAATTATTTTTAACAATTTATTTACTTTTCAATTATTTTAATTCTACATACTTTATCCTGATCTCCGTACAGATTTAATTTACTAATTAAATCTCATCATGTACTTTTATTCACATAAAATAACCATTTCTTTACACAACCTTGAAAATTGTATCAATTAAATTCTTATTTAATCTTATTAAATAATTCTGAAAATTCGGATCCTCACACTTCTCGATCCAAAAGACCAATGATTGAACATATTGTTGACGAAGACGAAGACGAAGATGAAGACGACGACGACAACGACGAAGACGGAGATGAAGATGGAGAATGATGCATGTGAAGTCAGTCAGTCACAACTTTAGGGTCATGTTAGATAAATGTTATTGTAACTCACTAGATAGTGCATTTTGATTTGGTCAATGTCATTTTGATAGTGCATTAATGTTCAAGTCACCATTTTGATATAGTGCATTAATTACAACTGTTAAATTTCAGCTAAAATTCTGGATTGCTTGTTATTAAACTTGTTGCTTTGAAGTAACCATGTTTGCATTCCCATCTTTCATTGAAAATGTAATTCCGTTTGATGCTTGTTGCAATTATTAGATTAACTTGTGTGTGAGTTGTCTCCCGAACATCCCGTCTCTATTGTTAGGCCTCTACAAGATTCACTTGTTCACACTCTACTGTAGGTTTGTTTGGAATACTATATTTAGTTTCTTGCTTTGTTTTCTATAATTATTATGATTTCCTATAAATGATAAGTTATGTAGCAGATTAGATCTGATGTGTTGTTTTATTGGTATTATAATGATTAGTAGTACCTTGCAACATCAGTTTATGGTAGGTGATAGAGCATCCAGATCTCGTGCGCGTAGTTCTAATGACCCACAGTTTGATGAAAATAATGATAATGATGCCTATGTCAATGAACCTCATGTCAATGAACCTTATGTCAATGTCAATGAGGCTCATGCAGCAGCTGAATATGCTATTAATGAGGATGATGCAGGTATTTTGTTATTGTATATTTTAGTTGAATTTGAGTAATTAATATTTATTGTAAATGATGCTTAACATTTGCTATAGATTATTTTCCATACACACACACACACACACACACACACACACACAATTTTTCAATTTGATTTAACAGTATTGTATCATAAATTTGTCCTAGAATAGAGGTAGAGTGATACTCTTTCATCCTATACATATGACGCAGATAGATAGCCTTCAAATGCCAAAGAAAGACTCCCTGAACAACCTTTTTCCCAGTTTTAGGAGCATCTAAAGCATCATAGTAGATTTCAATTAAATTGAGCATCTTTTTCATTAGCTCATTCTTTTCATGTTGTGCATATTAGTTTGATTGTCTCTTAAAGAACGGTTTCTGGCAACCTGAGATGTGAGGGATCTTGCTGATTCAATAAGAGTTGTAGTGTCACGTAGTATCACCCACCCCTGGTACCAGGACATAGGTTAGCAAATGAAACATGGAGGGAAGATAAAGGTAAAAAACAATATTCAGAGTTGACAGTGTTATAGAATAGCAACATAAGGTTTAGAAAACCAACTAAAATGTAAAAAATAAGAGCATCGGTGCTACATACTGTGCCCTCGTATATAGTACTTTCAATAGGTAGTTTTGTCCCCTTGAGTAAACTGCTTACAATCACCTTAATGCTATAGAATGAGCAGTGACCTCAAACTACAAATTAGTTCCAACTGAAACTAGATAATGGTAAGCTCACAACACTTAGAAGGGAATTTCTAGTTTGCTACATGTGATGCAGGGTTTCTGAAGATATGTCTTCAACTAATAACCAGCTTATAGATACAGTAAGTATACATGATTGCCAAGATAAAAATGGGTAAAAGAAATTATTGCTTACTTTTCCTTGTTGGAAATTGCCTCGGGAAGTTTAAAGGTGGATGGTTTCTCGACATCCGTTCTTGAATACTCTCTCCACCTTCGAGCTGCTGTTGCTGCTCTTTTTGCTATTTCTTTCACTTCTTCCTCTACAAAAACCATGTTCAATTTAAGTAACAGACCGCATCATATTACAAGACACTTTGTTTGTTCCGAGTAGAGGAATTTCAGTACGAAAAGCCACTAAATTGTTTAAAATGTTGTTATTGTAACAGTTTTGTTGAGTTCTATTTCTGGTTGACACTGAATAAGTCATCAACATGTACATTAGTAAGTTTCTCCAGTACTTATCATTTGAGGAAATAATTTGCTAATTTATTATTATTTTTATTTTGTGGTCCAAATTTAATACCATTTGAATAATAGGCAATCAAAGTGACCTGGCTATGATGTAGCAGTAGAATAGAGGTAAGTTTTGAGACCATGATGTTTTGGTGCCAAACATCAATCATTTAATCAAAACTCTCAAACCATTCAAAAATGGGCCAAATAATGCACAAATCAAAAGCACACATGAACACGCACGCACAATCAAAAAAATAAGTTCATCATATTTGGCTTGACAAGAAGGCAATTAACTACTTCAACAAAGAAAAAACATGTGCATGTACAACTAGAAATGAACAAGCTTAATGAGAGTCATAAAACCAAATATCTCTTGATGAAATATCTGCTGGCTGCTGCTCCTTCTTTTTTGCTGCTGGCTGCTCTGCTTCTTCTTTTCTCCGCTGCTTCTTCTTCTTCTTCTCCGCTGCCGTTGATTCTTTTGATATAGTGCATTAATGTTCAAGTAATACATGAACATAAAGAAGGGGAATTTGATAGTTGCCTTAACTTTGCAAGGTGCAATCAGTTGAAAAACCAAAACATCTTTCTTGCTCACTTTCATCCAGCAAAACAACGGTGTCATCATGCTTTGGCAAATGTAAGTCGCAGAATTTCTTGGAAAAAATCTGTCATTGAACAAAATTACACAAACAAATTAGTTTAATACCATATTCATCCTAATAATGTTATAAAGCATGTTCAACAAATTTATCAGCATGTTATGCATCTTATTTTGATATTTTTTTACATCTCTTTTAGGTTGTAGACCAAAAAAGAAGCGTCGACCAACAATGGCTGCAAATTTATGGTCCTATACAGGTGCACCAAAAGCTGTCATTTACGATGACGATGGTCAACATGTTAGGGGAGATGCCAACAAATTGACAACCTTTCTTGGCTGTCTTGCTCGCAATGGTGAATTTTTTCCGATAAGTACTCCATCATGGTCTAGTATGAATGAGACTTGCATGCAAAGGGCTTGGGATAAAATTCAGGTTATTAATTTATCATATCACTTTATATATATAATTTGTCATGGACTTTTTTCCTGAGTTAAGTTGTATGTAAATTAATATATGCGTAAATTTGTTTGTTGTAGAAACGATTTACCACAAATCATCCCAATGCTAAAAGAAAAATCATGGCCATCCTGAACACTAGGTGGAAAGATTGGAAGTCTAACTTAAAGACTTGTAATTTTGTGCCCGGTGATCGTGCTACATCAATAACAAATACTACCAACAATGATCGTGTAAATCGAAATCAATGGGCTGCGTTGGTTGATTATTGGCTAAGCGATGATGCACAAGTTATGTTTATTCCAATTTTATGTGTTATCACTTCTTACTTATTGTTAAAGATTATTATTATTTTATAAATGCTTGCAATGTAGAAAATACCAACTCAAAATCGTGAGAATCGTCAAAAAATGTTGGTGGGTCATACTTTGGGCACTAAATCAATTCCAAAAACGAAGCATGAATTGGTAATATTTGATGTTATTTCTATTTTTTTTTCTTCCTTGTATAGGGTATTAGACATTTATTAGTAGAGTATTTCCTAATTATGTTCTGTGTATTTTATTTATAGTATCAAAAGAAAGGAAAAGAGATAGATCGAGTTGCTATGTACATAGAGTCCCACACTCGAAGTGACAAGTCAATTATACCGGGAGCGGACTCAAATGTGGTATGTACTGATACTTTGTACTTTGCATACTATTTTTCAAGGCAAGTAAACAACATAAAACAAGAAAACAAACACCAATTAAAGTTACATGCATAGGAAGATGAGAGATATCATCCACATTACATGTATATAACCTACAAAACTATTTACAGCAGGTTGCATTTGTTTCATTTTATTATATAGCCTGTTTTAGTAGTATTGTCTTGTTTGTTGCTATTTGTTGCATCTGTCTGGGCATGGATGCCCATCTATTTTAGTTTATTTATTATATGCATCTTTTCTACATAATGTCGAGCATATTTAAACAGATAATTTCTTAAAGAAGACAAAAAATTAAAGTTTGACACATTAAAAATCCAAACTACATTAATTTCTTGGAATTAAACCAACTGCTTTTAAATGCAGTGTTTGTCATTAGAATAAAGAATTCATGTATTGTAGGCTACCACTCAGGAAGTTACATGTATTGTAGTTTGTTGATAGTTGATTGCACTGAGTTGAGATTTGACAATGACGTTTCTTTAACAGCTGGATTGTTTTGATTCTCATTGGAAACTACCTGTATTGTCATCTCTTATTAGATAAATGATGAATGTGTGTTGTTCGTATTTAAGTTCTACAATCATTAGATTTATTCATTTTATCAGCATGACTTAGTGTTTTTTATATTTTCACAGTAAAAAATTATAGACTTAAAGAAAGTTGAGGCTGTGGGAAGCAGTAGTGTACAATCTACAGGCTGAAATGATATACTTGCATAAGTGCTTGGGCCGGAGCGCCATGGTCGCCTTCAACAAGGTGGAGTTGGTGCAACAACTACAAACACTTGGGGGAGGGGGGTCTCATAACGCAAATAAAGATCTAGAACGTGAGAATCAAGAATTGAGAGCTAAATTGGAAGAAGTGAAGGAAACTGTAAGGAAAGTGGATGATTTGCAAGCGATTGTTGCAGAATTGCTCAAGAGAATGCCAGTTTCGAATGTTGATTCCAACATTCAGGTCTAGCTCTCTTACTCTCCTTGTATAGAATAACAATTTCACCTATAGTTAATATTGATGATTAAACACTTGTTAATTAATTTGTAGGCTAGATCGACAGAAGGAGATCAAAGTGGCTCGAATAATGTACCACATGACCTTTGAGATGTGCCTCATACTTGTTATGTAAAACTTTGACGTAAACTAATTTTGATGTAATAGTAACACTAGTTTGGATTAAGTTATGTATTGTGGTGAAATTATATACTTTAATTTGTAAATTTAAATGCTAGTTTTTTTTTGTTTTGTTCTTTTAGCTGCAAATATTATATTTAAATTGTTATTGTACATTTGATTTAAAGTATGCTTCTTCAGGTGTATAAGAAATATTGTAAAATAATAACAATAATGTAAAATAAAAAAAAGGCTGAAAACTCTATGGCGACGGTCGAAGACCGTCGCTAAAGGCATTCTTTAAATGCTTTTCACGAATTAATAGCCCTATAGCGACGGTCGAGGACCGTCCCCATATAACTTTGTACAAACCTATAACGACGGTCGGCTCCAACCGTTGCAGTAGTGAATTTATTAATTGATTTTAGTGACAGTCACAATCGTCGCTATTTGTTTGAATTGACTGTCGCTAAAAGAACGCAGGGGCGTTTTTAGTTTATCTGGTAGCGACGGTCCGACCGTTGTTATATATGTAAATGACTGTCGCTAAATATTATAGCGACGGCTCCTATGGCGATAGTCGGTGACTGTCGCAAGATTTTTTTAGCGACGGTCTTCCCCCATATAGCGACGGTCGACGACCGTCGCTATATCTCGATTTCCTAGTAGTGTTGTAAATTGTTCCTTCAATGATGGCTCAAAATCCGTAAATTATACTTGATAGAAGCCTTGCACTTTGCAATTTGCAAGAAATTGATAAGAATTTTTTTTTATCTATCTATATATATATATATATATATATATATATATATATATATATATATATATATTTCTCTCCTCTTTTTATACCTTTTTCTTTTTTCTAATAAATAATCAACTAGAACAGAAAAATAAAAGAACATGGAAGGAGTTGAAGAACGTGATAAGGTCCACAATACGCTTGTGTAAGGTGAACGTTACTGGATCATTTTCTACACCTTATCTGTTGAATCACAAATTCATCCCACCAAGTAGTTGTATAGCTATAGAACTCCTTGGTTGCAAGTTTAAACTTCTTATATTCGAAATAATTACGACCGTCAAACTCCTAATCCATAGCCATCTCTCACTTTAAATATGCCATAGGATTATTCTTGCTATGAAAACAATTCTTCTTCTATGAATTCTCTCCATAAACACCTTTATCTTTATAACCAAACATAGTTGCTACAAAACAAGGGTTAATATATATAAAAAAATTCCTCACCACTCCCTTACGTGTTTCACTCAATACAATGTATCACACAATTACTCGTGTTTACGCTCAATATTGGCTTTTACCCTTTAATAGTCTTATAACTCTTGCCTTTTATCACTCAAATATTCTTTCTTATAGGTTCTTTTTGAATTCACCTAACAAAATCAAAGTATCTATCAATTGAAGAAGAACTATCAAGAACAATATATAACAAAGTATGAATTTTAATGTACCAACAAAATCTTACAGGTTGTTCGTCTTTGAATTTGCCTTTAATTGTACTTGGTCTCTCTTGAAACTAGGTTCGGATGTAACCTCATTTTGAAGCCTCACGGATCTTAATTCTTTGATTGATGCCTTGATCTTCGCAAATTGTTGCTTGATTGAATCCTCAAAATTTTGCAAATTGAAAAATTATAATAAACTTGAAAATAACGAATGTTTACATCTTTTTTATTCTTTTATTTTTATTTTTTTATAATATATATATATATATATATATATATATATATATATATATATATATATATACGGTCAGGCTCTCCAGCGAACCTTAAAAAGCGAACCAAAGACGAACCGTCGTCTTTGGTATCTATGGCGACGGTTCGACCCGTCGCCATAGACTGCATGGCTATGGCGACAGGTCGAACCGTTGCCATAGATACTAAAGACGACGATTCGTCTTTGGTTCGTCTTCTCCAGTTCGCTGGAGAGCCGGACCTATATATATATATATATATATATATATATATATATATATATATACTAATAACTAATCAAACTAGACCAATAAAAGTAAAGATGGATAACCCGCTAGATAAACGTAGCTCTGATACCAATTGATAAGGTTTATTGTACGCTTGTGTAAGGTGATCGATTTTTGAATCGTTTTCTAGACAAGTTGTAATGTGAAACACTCACAACACGTCAATCCAACGCTTATATTGAGACGCAAACCTTGGTACAATTGCTCGTACAAGAAATCGGCATTGAATGGACACCAACGACACCTAAACCCATTGTCTATAAAGAGATAAGTACCTCGGTACAATCGACGATTGATGTAGTAGAAGTCGTCACACACAACTATGAATTGTTATATGATAAGACAAATTGAATCTCAAGAATAACTAAGAAACACTCAGAAATTCTCAAAGAACCAAAAGATGAGAAAATGTCACAAGAATTTGATTAATAATAATAATGTGTTATGAATTACAAATCTTGAATGTCTATTTATACTAATCTAAGAAATCCTAATCCTCTAATTGATAGGAATTAAGAATACAAGGAAATCTAGTCAAATTAGGTAACAAAAATCCTATTAGAATAAGAAAAAAAAAAAAAACTCAAAATGCGTCCAAAGTCAAATCTGGTCAAACTGGTCCGCGAACACTATGCCCCGACTCATTAAATCGCGCTGCCAGCGAGAAGCTCTCGGTCACATTGCGCCCCGACATAGTGTTTGGTGGAGAAAAAATAATATATTAAAGGGGGAAAGAGTATTCATCCATAAGGCGTTTGGAGCAACTCTCAAGGCGATCAATATGGGATGATAATGAGTATGAGCAACCTCAAAAACCTATGGAGCATAAGAACGAGCGTGTACATATTAGGGAGGCAAGGACGACATCATGGACGATATTCTTAAGAGGATAGAAAGATTGGGAATGCGTTGGGCACAATAAAAAAATATGCCTAATGTACAAAGTAGGGAACAAGTTCAACCGAATGAGGATAGAGTTGAAAGTGATCATGCTAACCATGAAGAGTCATTAGCAACGAATAAAGCTAAGAGTGAGCAAATTATGGAGACAAAGTACAACAAAATGACATCTTTTACACTTGGTGCCTCGTATAAGATAAAATAGGTAGTGTGAAGATTGATTGTGATAGTTGTACAAACTTTGTGAGCACTAATTTGGTGGGAAAACGGTCATAACTTTTGATTCGTAACTCTGATTGATATGATTAAAGATGTTTTGAAAAGTTGAGAAGTAGCTCTATAACTTTCATGTCATAGCTTTTTGACAGATTCTAGTTGGATCAAGTCTGAAATTGGCCTCCAAGTGACTGTTGTGTAAATGCAAGCTAAAAACTCAAATATGACAACTCCAAACTTTGATTCACTAATCCTTTACTCCAATTCACGCGTCCTTGATTTGGGTTTGCTGAATATGTTAAGTTTAGATGTTCCACATGATAAAGCTTAGCCTTCCCTCACTTAATACCGAATTGGACTTGAATTAGGTTTGAATCAATCTCCATTTCAAGCATCCTTGAATAAACTCTAGTTCATTTGCTTGAAATCCTTCCAATAATGATTTTCTTGAACACTTTAGCCCCTATGATGATATCGACTTGAACTGAATCATTCTTGTTTGATATAGCTCTGGTCAGGATCGTATCATTCCCCTCCTCTTGAAAATGATTTGTCCTCAAATCTGGCCATACAACAAAATAGACTAAGTTAGCAATACTCAACAAAACAGAATCATAAATCTTACTTGACAAATTAATCATAAAAATAATATCAGTAATGCAAGTAAGAATACGAAAAAATTATCCCCTACTGGATCAAATATCAATCTTTGAAGCTCTTCCTTTAATAAACAGAACGATGTTCACTTTTCATGTCGTATATACTCCCAATCACGAATTCCTGGATCAAACATAAAATAAACACAATGAACACATATTCCATGGCCAACTGATAATGTTATTAGCCTAGTGATTTCGTGTACTCATAAATTCACCCACTTCAATTCACCTGGGTCAAAAACAAAACAAAGCTAATGAATATGTGTCTTATGTATAATCACTAAGAACTCAAAATACTCAAATTTATATACATAGTTTATCGAATCAAAAATCAAAATACTTCCCCTCTAAACACACTATGCAATGGTCCGATTGATTTACATATTGCTCTATTCCCCACTCAATGTTGAATTTCGTCTCATCATAAACCTGCAAAACACAACCAACCTTTCTCTTCTCAATGACATTAACATAATCACAATCAAATAATGATGTTAATGGAATTAAAAGGTTATAATCAATTTCACAAAATGAAAACGCAATTGCAAAATTAACATTGCGATTATATTCATACTCAATAAATTTAACATTTTCTTTCTCATCAAGGATAGTATATTCAAAATCATGTAATGACACTAACTCCAATGGAAAAACACTACCCATATGAAATCGATCACAATCAGTAGCTAACTATGACAACTCACGTATAGAATGATCACTATGAAAATAAAAATACTAAGTAAAAAACCTAGAAAGGATTTTATGAAAATAAGTACTTTGAGAACGACAACTAGACTGAAGAAAACAAAAATTTTGAATACAACAACTAAACTGAAGAAAATATGATTTTTGAAAACAACAATTAGAATGAAGAAAACAAGATTTTTGAAAAGGATAACGAGATTGCACACTACGATCATAAACTAACTCAATATATATCAAATATCCTCTATAGTTTATGATAAAAATGATACTACCATCAAAATAACTAATAACAAATTTATCAATAGAAAAATACGAAACATGTTTTAACAATTTCATGAACATACTAGATGCATCAGTCAATCTAACTGAAATAACTAACCAACTAAATAAATCACATGTCAATGCAACTTTCCAATCATCAAATTCTTGCATGCTAATTTGATATTACAAATCATCAATGGCTATCATCAAATTAGACAAATCACAAGATCTATAAAATTTATTAAACATATTAACTAAGAAAAAAAAAAGAGAATATTGATACTTGTTTACCAATTGAAAATCAACGCACGACGATCCTTTCTCCTTAGGCACCTTGAATGCTGAAACTGCATATGAACATACGCTTTCTCTAACGAACCCTTCTCTATCAACTCACCAACCCTATTTCGCGACCCCTTTGTTTCCTCAAGAATACTCCTATAAGCTAGTAAGCGCAGAATGATAGCACCGATTATGTAATCAATCACCTGCACAAGAGACAAAACAGATCTAACAAAAGAAGAGTTATTACTATTAGTATTCAAAAGTTCTTCCTAGTACAAAAGTACAGTCATAGGCTGTTTAGAAGATAACACGCTTTCACTCTCTTTCTCATAGTCACTTATTCTTCTTTCTTCTTGTCTCTCAATTTTCTCTTTTCTCTCAATCTCACTTTTATCAATCTCTTTTTTCTCACTTTTCTCTTTTTCATTTTTATTTTCTCACACAAGCTCATCTGCCTTTTCTTTTTCTCTTTCATTCTTTTCAACACTATTTTTTCATAAGTGCTTGAGATTTTCTTGAATTCGGACACTAAATTGATCTTCGTATGATTATACACCAATGAATACTTATTTGTATTGCCGTCATACTTTGCACACCATTTAATCTGCCATGGTCTCCCAAGTATCAAATGACACATGTTTAGCGGAACTACATCGCATAACACCTCATCTTCATATCTCCCAATCTTAAATAACACTATCACCTGCTTAGTCACCTCCACCTCCAATACTATTGACTCCTTTCAACGTGTAGGGTTGAGGATGCGCAACTGTTGATAAACCTAGTTTTTTCACCAAAATAGTGCTAGCAATGTTAGTACAACTATCACAATTAATCTTCACACTACCTATTTTACCTTGTACGAGGCACCTAGTGTAAAAGATGTCCTTTTGCTGTAATTTTTCCTCCATAATTTGCTCACTCTTAACTTTATTCATTGCCAACAACTCTTCATGGATGGCATGATCACTTTTAACTCTATCCTCCTTCGATTGAACTTGTCCCTTCTTTGTACATTAGGCATATTTTCTGATTGAGCCCAACGCGCTCTCAATCTATCTATCCCCTTACGAATCTCTTCCATAAGATCATCCTTTGCCTCCCTAGGATGAACATGTGTCCTCATACGCTCCATAAGCTTTTGAGGTTGCTCATACTCTTCCTCATTATCCCATGTTGAATGCCTTGAGGGATGTTCCAAAATACTCTTTCCTCCTTTCCACCTCTTGATCGTAGTAAGTTGGGCATAATATTTTCTTATCACGTTTTTCAACTCCTTCCACGTTTCGATCAAACGTTTTCCACACCTTCTTCGATTAATCACAAATTCATCCCACCACATAGTCGCATAGCTAAAGAACTCCTTGGTTGCAAGTTTAAACTTCTTATGTCCGAATAATCATGATTGTCAAACTCATAATCCATATTCCTCTCCCACTTTAAATATGCCATAGGATTATTCTCGCCTTGAAAATAATTCTTCTTCCATGGATACTCTCCATAAACACATTTATCTTTGTAACCAAACATAGTTGCTGCAAAACAAAGGTTAGAATATAAAAATTTCCTCACCACTCCCATACGTGTTTCTCTCGATACAATGTATCACACAATCACTCGTGTTTACGTTCAATATTGGCTTTTACCATCTAATATTCTCACAACTCTTTTCTTTTACCACTCAAATATTCCCTCTTATAGGTTTTTTTCGAATTCACTAAACACAATCAAAGTATCTATAAATTCCAAAAGAACTATCAAGAACAATAAATAGTAAAGGATGACAATTGTGTTACTGACAAGATTCACGAGTTGTTCGCCTTTAAATTTGCCTTGAGATTCTTTGAAATTCTTTGATCTTCAAAAATTGTACTTGATTGAAGCTTCTAATTTCGTAAATTGAAAAATTACAATAAACTAAAATAATGAAATATATATATATATATATATATATATATATATATATATATATATATATATATATATATATATATTTCTGTTTTTATACTTTTTTTTTTGCTAACATATAATTAACTAGAGCAGAAAAATAAAGATTGATAATCCACTAGATAAACATAGCTTTGACGCCAACTGATAAGGTCTACTGTACGCTTGCGTAAGGTAAACGCTACCCGGTTAGTTTTCTAGCCAAGTTGTAAGGTGAAACACTCATAACACCTCAATCCAACACCTATATGGAGAGACACGAACCTTGGTACAATTGCCCGTGCAAGAATTCAGCGTTGAATGGACACCAACAACACTTAAACTCGTTGTTTATACAGAGACAAGAACCTCGGTACAATCGACATTTGATGCGGTAGAAGTCGCCACATAAAACTATGAATTATTGTATGATAAAACAAATTAAATCTTAAGAATAACTAAGAAACATTCAAAAATTCTCAAAGAACCAAAAGATGAGAAAACCTCACAAGAATTTGATTAATAATAATAATTTGTTATCAATTACAAACATTGAATGTTTATTTATACTAATCTAAGAAATCTTAATCCACTAATTGATAGGAATTAAGAATATAAGTAAATCTAGTCAAATTAGGTAACAAAAATCCTATTAGAATAAGAAAACATAAAAATAAAAATAAAATAAAAAAAACTCAAAAACACGTCTAAAGTCAAATCTAGTCAAACTGGTTCGTGAACACTGTGCCCTGGCGAGCTAAATCGCTCTGTCAGGGAGAAGCTCTCGGTCACATTGCGGCCCCGGCGCAGTGTTTGGCCTAGAAAATCGTGCCCCAACGCAGTCCATTTTCTACATTGATATCCTTTGAAAAAATGGTCATAACTTTAACTTTTGATCCGTCACTCTTATTGAGATGATTAAAGATGTTTCAAAAAGCTTAGAAGTAGATATACAATTTTCATACTATAGCGTTTGATAGATTCCAGCTGGATCAAGTCCAAAATGGGCCTCCAAGTGACTATTGTGTAAATGTCAAGTTGAAAACTTAAATATGACAATTCTAAGCTTTGATTCACCAATCCTTTACTCCAATTCATGCGCCCTTGATTTGAGTTTACTGAATATGTTTTGTTTAGACGATTTACATGATATAGCTTAGCCTTCCCTCGCTTGATACAGAATTGGATTTGAATTAGGTTTGAATCAATCTCCATTTCAAGCATCCTTGAACAAATTCTAGCCCATTTGCTTGAAATCCATCCAATAATGATTTCGTTGAACTTTTTAGCCTCTATGCTGATATCAACTTGGATTAAATCCTTCTCGTTTGATATAGCTCTGGTCAGGATCGTATCATGCATGTTCCACAGGTATGATTCATGTATTTATTAGACATGCAATTTAACCAGCTAATTGTGTGTGACGGCTTAGTTTTCAATTAGACCAATTAAGGGATGACTTGCATATGCAAATTAAAGTATCCAAATGAAATTGTAGGACTTTTTAAAATAAAGAATTTAATATGGGCTGGGGAAGCACATGTATTATATAAAAAGAAAAAATATAGGTTATTAGGTGAGGTGCAGTCATAGGCTATAGTGTAACATTCAAGAAAGTCCTAGCAGCAAGCTACTCCTACCAGGCTACCACGAAGGACTTTCCCTCTAAAAATAAATAAATTTAATGTCTTGTGAGCCAAGCTCGTAGTCCAGCACACATATATTTGATGTAGTCAACTCATAATAACAAATATCTTAGTGAAAATGCCGAAAAAGGTTATTTTTCAACAACTATTGCCTTCTCATTCTATAGCTCAGTTTGAGAAGTAATTATTTAGTGATTTTGGGGCACTTGTCACGTGTATCTCACATCATTCATATATTGTTATTTCAGCATTTAAAGTGAACCATTTTATTTTAAGTACTGAAATGACAATACATAAATGGTGTGGAGGCACCACGTGATAGGTACCCCATAAGCATTTAATATTTTTTTCTATTTGAGTGCATCTTTAATTCACTTGCCTGATGTGGGATTATACACTCTAGTTCTGTCGTTCTGGTACTTCACGTCACTCTACAACTTCCTTCAATCTTGTCTAAAAACTAAAGTTTTAATGATCAAGACAAGATTCATTTTTGGCTTCTTTCCATTTCAGTTTGTGATTATATTGCGATTTTACGTATTGACCTTTTTTATTGTTAGTTATCAGGATAATTTTTAGTGGAAACTCTTTTAATTAAGTAATATTGTCACCCCTTTTTATAATAATATCTAATATATACGGATATACATCGTAATTATAAGTCAATATAAAAGTTTCTCGGTACGTAACAAGACTCATTTGTTTTACTGTGCCCATTAGGTCGTACTAGTAAAGCCATTTTCATTAAATTTACTTAATCTTAATAGTCGACTAAATTTATTCAATCATTTACCAATAGCCAAATTACTACCACATATTTAGTGAAGAGTACAACTATATCTTTGAAATGGGTACAACTATGTCTCTAAATACAGGTACTTTTTTATTTGCAAAAGAATTTTATTAAAATTCAAAGTCATGTAAATACATGTACTTTTTATTTGCGATTTTTTTATTAAAGCCCAAATCCTATAGTAATATGTGCCAAACTTAAAAAGTATAGATAAGGTCACGACATAATTACACAACTTCAAAGTAAGTGTTAAATCATATATCTTGCTCCCATTGAGCCAACATTTTAATTTATATTTTATTTAGTTCCTACATTTTTTGGATATCTTTGTGATATTAGCATATGCTCATTTACTTTTTTTTTAACGCACTATAAAATTAATTACAATTTCATTTCTATAATTTAAGTAGCGAATCAAATGAAGCTTTGATTTTTTAGAGCAAGGTAGACTTCAAGTAGATTGAATCTATACTTCTAGATATGGTATTTGTAATATGGGATCAAACTGAAAATAAATTTGTGTGCATGAGTTATACGCAATATTAGATTGATTCTATAATTAATCCTAGAAATCTGGTTAGTTGACCGTATATAAATATAGAAAAAATTTGTTTCCTTAATTTTAGGACCTAATTTTAGGATGTTATTGTATTTATATATTGCCTCTGTTTTAGAGAAGAAGATACACTGGAAATTATTCTACAAAAACTTTATTGTGTGACATGTTATCAGAGCAGGTTCGATTCCAAAGAAGTCTGAAATAAACAATCATATACGTATTTTTTCCTCGAAGTTCATCACTCTCGTAAAGTTGCTGTGAGTTTGATAGCTACCACTACAGGCACATCAACCGAGCTTACCCCATCACTAACATAGCAGATTATCGTACACCAAGACAATTCTATTTTTCCAACCAGAATCACCGTCGATTAGACCAATTACCCATTGTGGTCTCAACTCATGGAGATACGTATTGGCACTCGCAACAAAGTTGGATATCTCACCGAAGAAACGAAAAATTTAGAATTTAGAGATCCCAATCTTGGATCATGGATTACTGAAAATCACAGAGTGAAAAGTTGGCTCATTAACTTAATGAGTCTGTCACTAATGCAGCAATTTATTCGCCTTTCTATCGCCAAGAAGATATGGGAGGTCGTATTAAAAACGTTCTATGATGGATCAGATGAAACCCGTATTTTTTAGTTAAACCAAAGATCTTTTTCTACCAAACAAAATTATCGACCATTATCAACATACTATAATGAACTTGTTGCTATTTTCTAAGAAATTGATTATAGAACTACCTCTCAGGAAGGAACAGTCGAAGGGTAATCCAATTGCACTAAAGGGGTAATCCAGTTACACTCTGCGATGGCTAGGCTTCGAGTTCGTATTTTTCTAAGTGGACCTAACCCTGAGTTTGATCAGGTTCGTGGAGAAATCTTGCAAAAATACCCAAAACTTGATTTGGATAGCACACATACATATGTTATGGGAGAATATCAACAAAGACAAACAATGGGGAGCTATTGTCCAATCTCTGAGAACTCGGCTATGCTGACCAACTAAACTCGACAAGGATTATTATTTGGATCATCAAACAATCGAAACAATCAATCATCTGGAAAGGCTAACAACCTAGAATGCACTCACTATGGGGAAAAAGGTTATTCAAAATAGCGTTGCTACGATATTATTGGCTATCCTGAGTGGTGGTACTTCTCAAGAAAACCTCGTAAAAAGATCACTAGGAAAGCTATGATGACATCCACAGAAGAAAATCAGTCGCTGCCTATGGCAAATGTTACCCATCTAGGTATTATTGGTAAAGCATTTGTATTCTTTGCAAATTCTAAGAATAGAACTTGGATTATTGATACAGGTGCATCTGATCACATAATGAAGGATTCCAGTCAGTTAAAATCTGTTCTCCCTTATCCTCGATCAGTTATTTCCACTACCAATGGTAGTACATCCCTTGTTATTGGGGAAGGCTATGTTATCTTGTCTAATACTCTCACATTAGATATTATCCTTATTGTTCCATCCGAATACAATCTTTTATCTGTTAGCCAAATTACTTTAACTCTTGCTTGTACTATAATTTTTTTGCCCTCATTTTATGTCTTTCAGGACATTTTAACCCAGAAGATTCTTGGTTATGGTGTTAGATGGGGAAAACTCTACGACTTGGAGTTAACAGAGAATGGAGGGGGGGGGGGGGGGGGGATCGAAAACTAGTCAGGCAAATCAAGCTTGTAGTGAAGACAAAGCTCTAACGAATATATGGTCATGGCACCAAAGATTAGTGTCGACGGGGTTTTGAAATGTCGATTTTTTATGAGCCAATTGACCAGAGTCGCCAGTTGGTATTGTTGAAATGGATGTACCAACTCATCCGAATTTTGTTTTCGTAATCACTGGCTCATATGTGACTCCGATTTAATTGGTCCGCAAACCGAGATTCATAGAGTTCGGGGGCTTGCTTAAGCGAGGGGAAGGTGTTAGGCACCCCCCGACTTCCGTGAAACACGGTTACCGCAATCTCGATGTTTTCCTATCCTTTTGAAATCCTAAAATGTGTGAGTTGCGTATGTGTGTGTGTGTGCCTAAATGAAGGTTTGTGGTGAGTTTTGCATAAGAGGTTTTGATTTTATATGTCAAAATGTGTTTTGTCGAGAAAGCGTTTTAGACGTCTTTTGACCCAAATGACGAGGCTTCGTTTGTTATAATAAAGATTAATTTTAATTTCGAAAACGATGAGGTTTTTTTATTAGATGTCTTTTTAGAAAACAATATTTTTTAACGTTTGCCAAATAGGAATCGAGACTATACATTGCCCTCTAACAGTAAATATAATAAAATGAAGGCAACTTCTATAACTCTTTAACCCTATGCACAAAGTTTAATGAAAACGTTTATTTATTTTACGAGATCATTTTTTGTGACATTTTAAAACCAACTAAAGCCTTTTCATCAACCATGGATTAAAGTTTGCCAAAAAACCCTTGATTTTAAACCTCGTGTGTCTAATATCCTAATTTGATCACTTTTACAAAATCTTCATTATTTGTCTTACTTTGAAAACCATTGTTGTGTCGTAAACTAAAACAAACATCCCAACACATGTCGGGGCTATCTACGGGCATGTGAGCCATCCAGACAACCCCAAACACCCACAATCACATATTTTATTATTATTACGGGGCCTTAACCCGATCCCGATTCGGTATCGCTTTAAGGCCCAATATTACATTTACACAACCACAAATCCCATATGATGATTATATATACCAAAAATGTCCATCATCGGGACTCGACCACGAGGATCTCCTCCCTAGGCTCACATTCACCCAAATCGTTGCACAACCAACACTAAACCAAATCTAACGAGATTTAACATTGCTATCACATTACATAACTCAAATGCCCCAAACTCAACACTACGAACTACTCATTACCATAACGAACGATATATCACCGTACAGATATCATCGGGGCATTAGGAGGAGTTACGTTCCGATGGAACCCTCGCTAACAACACCTAATCCACGGATCATCATCGTACAACAACAAACTATACTACACAAACCCAAAACACAACATTATCACATTTATATAAACAAGAAAATATCAAAGGAACACTCTTTTCACCTTGCAATAAACCAACGAAAGCTTTATATATCACGATTTGGACCAACCCACAAGAATATTCAACTATCTTAGCAAAGAAAATGAAATTTTCACTTGGTTTTTTACCAAACCCGAGCTCCCTCTTCTTCTTCCTCACGTTTTTCTCTCTCTAGAAAATCCTTAAAATTTCTCTCTCTTGCTCTCGGACGCGAAAATGGCCGCTGTATAGCTGATCGGAGGCAGCCGCAGATGCATCTGCGGCTGCCTGCTGTGGCCGTCTGAGCCGTCGCCTCGGCTGCCGTGTGCCGTCCTCGAGCCGTACAAAAGTCACCTCTGTCGGTGGCCGCAGATGCATCTGCGGCTGCCCAGCTGGCTTTTCTCGATTTCCGTGCCACGCAGCCTTGAATCGTCAATTTCTGCCGTATTATTTCGGAAGGCTGTTACTTGATGTAGAAATTGCTATTTGTGCTTGGCTTCCAGGGGGCGCTGCCCCCTACCACCCCTGCCAGCTCACCGGCGAGCTGGGCAGCCGCTCGCTCACCGGGGAGCGAGACCCCCGAACATCGTAAGCGTAGTGGCCATTAGTCGTCTTTGGTGATCCAACCAGGTTCTTCTGGATCAGTCGTTTGCCTTGCCTGATGCTCGTTGTCTGCTGTGGCGGATTTAACCATAAGTCGTTGGGGTGGCTTCGTGTTGGGGTCCACCTTCCTTTTCGCTCGTCGGGTCAAATGACGATTCTGCCCTCCTGTCAGGGTTAGTACAAAAGTGCAAAATTTGGGTGTCTACAATTAGGACATTTTTCTTTTGTTTATCTTAAGAAATTACAACCACAATTGTTTTCAAGTTTGAATGATTTGAATTTTCATTGTGACCCTTATGAACTGGCTAAAAGCCATCGTATTTCTTATTTACCAAGTTTGAATAAAAGTTCTGAACCTTTTGAGGTTATTCATTCTGATGTTTGGAGTCCTGCAAAAGTTCCCTCTATTTCTAGAGCTCGTTACTTTGTGACATTTAGTGAAGAATGCACTAGAATGACTTGGGTGTCATTTCTTATAAAAAAGAGTGATGTGTGTCTAGCATTTCAAAAATTCCACAAAATGATACACACTTAATACCAAAAGTAGATTCGTGTTTTGCAATCTGACAATGGTATTGAGTTTATAGATACCTCTCTCGGTAATTTTTTGAGCAACCATGGAATTCGTCATCCGACCTTATGCACCTATACTCTGTAACAAAATGGATTGACATAGAGGAAGAATATATAACTTTTGGAGGTAGTGTGTGCCTCCCTCTTCGGCATGAACATGCCTCAATTTTATTGGGGTGATGTTGTGAAATCTGCTGCCTACCTCATCAATCGCACACCTTCTTGAGTAATAAACTTTCAAACTCCTCAAAAAAAACAGTTATCCTTACTTTCAGTTCCCTATCTTTTGAATCTTGAACCCCGAGTTTTTGGATGTACTGTATATGTTCAAATTCCAAAAATCTTATGAAATAAGCTTGATCCATGTGCAAAATGATGTGTCTTTGTTGGCTATTCTGAATTTCAAAAAGGATATAGGTGCTATGATCCATAAACCCAAAAGCTACATGTGACTCTAGATGTCTCTTTCCATGAATTAGAGCCTTATTACTCCGAAGGAGTCTTTAGAAATTCTCTTCAGGCGGAGAGCTCAAGCGAATAGAATGTTCAACAAGAGAATGACGAAGGTGATGAGTTTATCGAGTTAGAAGAGGTGAATCGATAAGCTTTACGGTAAATTTACGTAAAGTGGTCGCTGCCCTGATCATTTTCTAACCAAGTTGTATGGCGGAACACGTACGATACCTCAATTTGTCGCATATATAGAAGCGAAAACTTTGGTATAATCGCATGTGTAATAATTACGTTGAGAATGGAACACCAACGACACTTAAACCCTTTGTCTATAAAGAGACAAGAACCTTAGTACAATTAACGGTTGATGTATGGTAGAAGACGCCACACCCAAATATATATTGTTGAATGATAAGTTAAAATTGAATCTCAAGAATGCTAAAAAATAGCTTAAAAATTCTTAAATAACCAAAAAAGTAGAAAAACCTCACAAGAATAGATTAAACTGAAAAATTGTTCATGTTTACACCAGCCTTCGATCCATATTTATACTAGTTATAAGAATCCTTAATCCTTAAAATAATAGAAAATAAAACTACATAAGCATCCTAATTAAAGTGGGAAAGTAAAATCCTAATTAATTAATAATTATGCTGAAAAATAAAAGAAACCCGCCATGTTGCTCCGTCACGCGGCGCTGCGGCGCAGAAATGGTCTTGACATTCTGATAAAGCCCAATTAGTCTTGCTACCTGCGCTACGGTGCGAAGAACCTTCTGAGCCAAAGTGATCTTGCATTGCCAGGGTGCTTAAGTCCAATATAGCCTTGCCACGTAGACTACTGAACTTGTTACCGTTACTTGCAATTGGATTGCCAAACAACCTGCTGCTACTTGATTCATGTTAGTATTGATTCGTGCTGAAAATTCCTTCCTTGTAGTCGTGGGACCCTCTAGCATGCGTTCCTTGTTTGCTTTGGTCCTCAATTAGTTGTTATAAAGACTTAGAATAATGTTGCCTTAATTATAATCGTCTTAAAATTGCCGTCGTGACTTGCTAATACCATTAGGACCAATAACCAATTAACGATAAACATGATAGGACACACAATTTCATGTTTCCTCTAGCTGCATGATATGTTAATCAAGATTACCATACTTCATTACCATGTATGAATTATTTTATTGCCTTCTTAAAGTTTAGCGCCATTAATGATTTGTTCTGAAATAATTTTAGCCCCAAATGTTTAAATCAATTGAATAATCTCTAGGACTTGAATTGCATTATTATTGTTTGATATGACCCTGATCAAGATCGTATTATGAATGAACATTTTAAGCAACAAGGTCATAATGATGTGCACCAAGGATGTGATGACTACCATGAAATCGAGAGTGAACATTTTAAGTAACAAGATCGTAATGATGTGCAACAAGGATGTGATCACTACCATGAAACCAAGAGTGAATCATTAATTCCTCCTGAAGAAGCTTTATTTTTTTTTTATATAACTGAATCACCATTGATACCCTCAGAGTTGGCCCCGTCTACGCCATTAACTGAAGAGTCAACCCAGAATGTTCCTCCTCTTCAGGTAAATACGAATCCTATGTTTGGTGAGTCTAATGAAACATATGCTCCTACAGAAAATATAGCTCCTAGATATCCATAAAGATTGAATAGGGGAGTTCCAAAAAAACAATATGAACCTAATCTTGCAGCCAAGATCAAATACTCAATTAACAACTATGTGTCCTCTCATAGGTTGAATGAATGGTATGCATTACTGTAAATCAAATATCCACAATTTCTATTCCTATTAATGTGCAAGATGCATTGGCTTATACAAAATGGAGAAAGGCGATAAACGAATATATGGAGGCTCTACAAAAGAATGCCACTTGGGAACTTGTTTCATTGCATAAAGGAATGAAGACAATTGGATGTAAATAGGTGTTCACGGTGAAACTCAAACCAGATGGAAGTATTGATTGAAAGTAGTATGCATACAAGTCAATTACATTTGATGTGATATACCATATACTTTGTAATCTTATTTATTTATTAATAAAAGAATTTATTTATTTAAAGGCATTTTTTTATCCATATTTAATGAAGTTTTACTTGCATGTCAATAGGAGTTCATTTTGTGAAAATAGTACAAGTGATCATTAAACTTGAGATCATCATAGTATCTTATATATGATAAGTTATACTTTGACATATTCCTTAAGAACTTTAGGGTATAACAAAGGGTATGCTCGGGTATAATAAGTTGTGCATGGAGATAGGTGAATGATCAATAAATGATCTACCACTTCTAGTAAAAGGAGAGAATATCATATGTGATTTGATAAATGACAACTCAGTAGTCCTTGGTCAAGGCAGAACGAAATTAGAAATGAGTTTTTAATTTGCATTATTTAGAGTTGTGCATTTTAGAATTGAAATGCATATGATCAAATAAAATAAGATTTGATAGTAATTCCATGTTTTATATTTAATTGAGACATGATTGAATTGTTCGGTAACTATTTGCGGAATATGTTCTTTTGTAATCAAATGTCAAAATTCGTATTATCTGAAAAGTCGTTGATCGCTAAGAAGACATACCCTTATTATGGAATAAAGAGTATTTACTTAAATAAATTAAATAGTTTAATTCATTTATATAAATAAGATTAAAATTGTTCTAATTTATTTATTCTACAACTGGTATAATACGGAGAACCTAAAGGGTCACACTGTAAAAGAAAAATATTTATTTAAGAAGTAAGTGGAATAATCGTAATAATAAATTAAGTATATTTAATTTATACTACGATGATAGGATAACTTAAATAGCTTAATATTTATAATTTAGTATTTTAGAAATACTAATTATAAATTAATAAGAGAAGTCTTATTATTATTATTATTATTATTATTATTATTATTATTATTATTATTATTATTATTATTAGTATTATTAGTATTATTATTATTATTATTTAGTTTCTAAATGGTTTATGAATTAATTAATAAGAAGTATTCTTATTATAAATAATTAAATTCATAAAGGGTTTAGGAATTAATTATTATAATAATTAAAACTTTATTCCTAAAGAGTTTAGAATAGTTGGACAAATCTATAAATAAGAAAAGTCTTATTATGATTTAGGGTTACATGGGTTGCTCATACAATTCTCTAAATCTAAGGAGTTAGAAGAGAGAGAAAGAATTAGGGTTTACCACCACCCAAGATCTAGTAGAATCTAAATACTTCTTAAATCTATATTTTTATTCTTGGTGGATCTAGAGGTTATATACATGGGTAGCTAACGTTGATCTAAGAAATCTAATCAGTGGATTTGGAGAAGAACGTGAAAGAATTAGAGGTGAACTCGTACATGTTGAAACATAATGTCTACAAGGGTATGAATCTATAACTTCTTCTTGTTTAATTAATAATTGTGCATAAAGGTTGATCTTGGTTATGATTTGTAAAAATTTAAAATCTGATTTTGTCATGCTTCCGCTTTATTATGCAATTTGATTGTATGTCTACGAATTTTTGCAAACTAACAGTGGCATCAAGAGCAAGCTTTATGCGAACTTTTAATTATTTTAATTCTATATATGTATGGGTATGTATTTAAAACAATTTATTGGGCATTTTTTTTATATAAAATCATGGCCTTTTGAAAACAATTGAAAAAAATCGTGTTTTGGATGAAAAAGTATCAAAATTGCAAATAGCAGAATTTGATTATGCGAACAGGTGTCGGGACGTGGCTTTCATAGGTAAAAACTACGCCAAGGCTCTCTGTTTTGTACTACAAATAGTGCTAGGGACGCTGGACTCTAGAATGTAGTTTTTTGATTTTTCGTGCAGTTTTCCAAAGCTATAAAATAAAATGTTTATTTTGGATGATTTTATAATTAAAATAAAGAGTTTATTTTAAATATGAAATTAGATTTCATGCAACCTATATTGCCTATTAAATGATATAGATATATATACGAAATAGTTTTAATTCATGAGATGAATATGTTGTATTGATGCATATGATGATATGTATGATATACATAGGGATTGATTATGGACTATTGACCAATGAGATTAAATTTATTTTATGTAGATGCATAAATTAATGGGTTTTTATAAATGGGATCTGCGTACCTCGTCTTTTTAATTTTTCTTGTGTAATTTTTATCTCCCCCTATATACTTACCCTTGACTGCTAATCAAGGTTTCTGTTTTATAAAAATAGTTTGTGATAGGATTAGATAGAATTATTTGAAAAATTAGAGCCCAGGAGCAAGGAGCACTTGAAAACCCATTTGTAATGGAGTCCAGGTTATAAATATAATAATTACATTTGTAGGTATTTGTTCTTGCACCCCAGGTTTGACCTTTTGGTTCACATGGTAGCTCTAATGAACCAAAGTATAATAAAAGTTTATAATCAATTCAAGTAGAATATAGTATTCTATATGTGCATGCTAATTATGTATATATTACATATTATTAAACATGCTTCGCATGTTAAATAATATATGATGCGTACTTTATATATATGTGTGTGTGTGTGTGTGTGTGCGCGCGCGCGCGCTAAACAAGATGAGACAATTACTAATAAAACCCTCAAGGTAAAATCTAATAAGTTATAATATTCAAAGATATTTGGAATATCGAACGTCGCCTTCTAACATGATAAAATGATAGACCATCAAATACTCAATATACATTTATTATGTACACACAAGGCTTATATTGATTATTTGAGAGATTGTTTTATCACCTTGAACAATACCGTTTTGTTGTACACACATAAGAACAATATTTTTCTCTTCACTTATATGAAAGTGATAGGTCAGACTTAACTTAGATAATTTAGATTCGAATGTGCACACACTTGATCATTATAATCTAAAAAGTAAAATAAAAAAGAGTTACACGTTAATGTAATTGACAAGGAGTTGTCTATCTCTTGAATAAACTATAGTTTGTTGTTGTGACGCCAACAAATTCGAGTGCTCTTACCTTGAATTTAGTGCTCACGATACAACTCAACATCATACATATAACTTCCTATTTGACACATAATAACCTAAATATAAATAATAAATCACATAAAACTTACATAAGTTCTCAGGTTCTAACAACCTTTACATTACATTATAAGTCTAAATGTCAAAAGACTACCAAGGTTCAGAGTTAAATACATAATATGAATGCTCGTCAAATCCTAGATTACTCAGTAGCCTTAGCTTTGCCCTTGTCCTTTTCAGAACAACCGACCTTATCCGTCTTAAATGAAAATAGGGTTATAATGCAAGAATGAGCAACAAGTTTGCTTAGCAAGTATATAAACAAATAATAATTAAGAATTGAGTTTAAGTCTTATAGCTCAAGGTTTTCATAGTTTCAGCTAAGTCATGATATGGAACAATGAATTATACATGATGGATATATTACGGTCTCAAATCTGAAAGATGCAATAATCAAAGCACTTCAAAAATAACCAATCATTATGTATCTCGCAAAGAAGAATTTTGAACTTTCAAAATATAGATGATATTGATTACTAAGTGGTCGTTAAGGACTCTTGAACTATAAAACGTCCCGAACAAATACATGAGGAGATCCGCTTCGTGGTACCCTACATTATGCATAACGTTCAGTCTCCGTGCGCACATGTCGGACCCACCGACATAAAGTAATTTCCCATTTTTATCAAGGTTGTTCATCTCAAGATAATAGAATCCGCACCAAAATAATTGATTTGGATAGCTTTCTTAAGAAAGTAAGATTGATAATTCATGTCCTTATCTATCTAGCCAAATCAAGTGGCATAGACTCCTCTTTCAAACAACTTATTTGTGTTTAGAATTCTCATCATTTAAACTTCTATTGTTTGGAAAATCTTTCTAAGAGTGTACATATGAGTGGTCATATTCAAATGATGTTAGTTTAAATCTAAGCATGCGCTTTGTCTACAAAACTTGTACGAAATAGATAAGATGTACAAGTAAGAGATACTTTCCAGATAAGTCCATTTTCTCTTCTTCTAGCTTAACAACTTTTGTCCGACCTACATAAGTCGTAATATAATCTATTGATTAGTCTCTATTGGACTATTATTGAAATTCACGTCAATCTAATCTAGCTCGTAAAAGTCTCCACCATCAAACCCTTCTTCATTTCTTAACATCTCGTTATTTATCTCCTTCACCACTAACTTATATTATTACTATCTCTTTTTATCCATATTCCTTCCTTACAATTAAAACAACCTTACTTGGTATTATGTTTGATTAAACATTTCCCCTATAGTCACAATCCTTTCTAACCTTTATTATTAATAGTCCAATTATATTCACGTGTCACAACAACAAATTAATTCCTATTATTATTTTATTCGTTCATTTCTCTTTACTCATTTTATTTTTCATAATCAAGTGGCATTAATTATCATTGAAAAATCTTTATGCTTTACTTACTTTGATTCATTTACAAAGTAAATATTTTCTTCTTATTTTATTTATTTAATTCTTCATTTATTTACATTCTATTCTGTTTAATTTATCTTAACTATTTATAAATGAGATAATCTTTATTATATTATATATTTAGTTCTCATTTACATCACAATAAAATAATTTTTATCATTATTTTATTTGTTTGGGCTTTATTTATTTTATTTCTTCTTTATAATTCACAAATAAAATAATCTTTATCATTATTTTATTTGTTTAAACTCTACTCACTTAGTCTACAAATAAAATAATTTAATTATTATTTTAGTTGTTTAAATTTTATTCCTTTAATCTACAAATAAAATAATTTAATTATTATTTTATTTGTTTAAATTTTATTTATTTAATTTTCTCTACAAATAAAATAATTTATTTTTTTATTCTTTATTGGTAGAATAATTGAATATTATTTTATTTTTCATTTTCATTTTATAGTTTATTTTATTTTTTTAATTTTGTCTTGACTCGGTTAACTCTAGTTCTGGACCAGTGCCCCGGTGCTATGTTTGAACTGGAAATAGCGCCCCGGCACAGTCCTCCAAATTTTTAAAAGAAATAGACCGGCTCCCCGACATTGTTTTTTACTTACACAAGAGCGCCCCGACGCTCCTTAGCAGAATGTTCCCAACATATTTTTTTTTTCTGCTATGTAACTTTTACCTCTTTGGTTCCAACTTTCATAACTTGTTCATTTTACATTCAAATAAGTTCAAACCATGTTCATTACTTAGTAAACTCATAGATTTACAATATTTAAACATTTGATCATTTTTCCAAAAATATTTATTAGCCAAAATATTAGCCTAACCATGCTAGGGTTTACAAGGAACATGTTTTACAAACATTTTCACCATAAATCCATTTTAACTCCGATTTTGTTCGTTCCACTTGAATTAGTTTAATAACTCATAGATCTAGCATGTTCAAGCTTTAGATCTCATGATTTATAAGTGTTACGTACATTGTTTTCATCAAAGTCATGTTTATCCATTATGATTTTTACACAAGTTCATTATACATGCATTTTTACACATCCTAGCATAATCAAAATTAGGACTGTAAATAGTAACTGAAAAATTTGTACTCGTCCGCATCCGTACTCAAATTTTTTTTTTGGATATATCCGTATTCGGTTTAAAGGTATCCGTAAATAAATGGATACGAATACGGATATAGGCGTATTCGTATTCATTTAACATCCGATCGTAGATATTTTTAAAATATGTCATTTCACTTCTAAAAAGTAATAAATAACGCTTTTATTATAATATTAATAAACTGAAATAAATTGATTTAAGTATAGTTAATGAATTTTTACTATTATAAAGTTAAAATATCTAAAATGTATCATTTAACAAGTGTGACAATATAACTTTTGGATCGTTTAACTAGTATTATGAATATCATTTAAATGTTATAATTATATATTATAAATATTCATACACTACAATATTACTTCAAACATATAAAATAGACATCAGCTTATTAATAGACATCTAAACTTTAATAAGAAAAGCATTCATTTTGAAATTTAGGATTTTAAAAATAATTAAAACTTATTTGAGTTGTAATTTAAAGCATTGATTATTGTATTTATTAAAAATAAATAAATTAACATTTATTCATTAATGAACTCATTAAAACTCATTATTTTTTCTCCTTATTCTAGTTATATATAGTGTTACAATATATCTAAAATATATCATTTAACAAGTATTATAAATGTTATAAATATTATTTAAATCTTATAATTATATATTATAAATATTCATACACATTATAATATTACTCCAAATTAACACATAAAATGGACATCTACGTATTAATGGACATCTAAACATTAATAAGTAGAGCATTCATTTTGAATTTAGAATTTCAAAAATAATGAAAACTTATTTGAATTATAATTTAGAGCATTGATTATTGTATTTATTAAAAATATATAAATTAACATTCAGTCATTAATGAACTATACTTTAAAACTTATTATTTTTTTTCCCTTATTATAATTATATATAGTGTTACAATATATCTAAAATGTATTATTTAATAAGTGTTATAAATGTTATAAATATCATTCAAATGTTATAATTATAGATTATAAATATTCATACACACTATAGTATTACTCCAAATTAACACATAAAATGAATATCTATTTGTTATTGGACATCTAAACATTAATAAGTAGATCATTCATTTTGAATTAAGGATTTCAAAAATAATAAAAACTTATTTGAATTGTAATTTAGAGCATTGATTATTGTATTTATTAAAAATAAATAAATTAACATTCATTCATTAATATGTATAGTTTAAACTTTAAATTGTGATTGGTTACGAGTAATTATTTAATTTTTTTTCTTTATTTTTTGTAAAAAAATTGAATGAATTTTAGATTAGGTGACTGATAAACGAATCCAGATACTTGAATATTCGAATAATCTATTCATTAGAATAAAATAAACAAAAACGGATATTATCCGTATTTAGATATTATTCCGAATACCGGATACGGATAACATTTTAAAAATCTACCGCATACCAGGTACAAATACGGATAGGGAATTGATTTTTCGAATACGTATATAGATACTACTGTATTCGGATTAATTTATATCTGTTTACACCCCTAACCAAAATACATATACTCCTACCAAAATCACCTTATATCTTTGGAATCCTCCATGATTCTCACATCATATAACCTCCCACAACCATGCATGATATACAGAATATATGACTTTATAGATTATTAAAGCTATAAGGTTTTAGTAAGAAAGAGGTTATACCTTCTATGTGCTCTCCTTCTCCTAACTATAAACCTCACCAAGCTTGGATGCTTCACTATGACCTTATTCTTCTTCTCCTCCCTTGAACCCCCAAGAGTCTCCCCTCACTTTTTTAATTCTCTTTATTTCTTTCTTAATTAAGAGCTCTTACACTTAGACAATTTCACCAACCTTTCTAAATGGTTGGTGAAGGGGCCTATTTATAGAGTCACACTAACCTTGCTTAGCTCCTCTAATTAACCAATGTTAGACAATTAGTGCTAAATTAATCTCCCAACAAGCTTCCACAAAATAAGGAAAGAATTGATTACATGATAGGCAAGGCTAAAAAAAAAGAAGCAAAATTCAAGGACACAAGACTCAAAAAATTTGACCAGCACAAGGCTCAAAACTCCACCCCCAATGGGGTGGCCGGATATGGCACTATATTATTATTATTATTATTATTATTATTATTATTATTATTATTATTATTATTATTATTATTATTATTATTATTATTTATTATTATTATTTATTATTATTATTTGGAGCATTCTAGGTTTGGGCTTAAATTTTGGGTCAAGGTTTGGGCCTTGGCTTTGTCTTCATTTATTACTTCATTAATTCCCATTTGGACTTTAAATTGGGTCAATTCAACATTCCCGCATGCCTCATTAATTTAAATGAGAATTGGGCTACTAATCTCTCACTCAAGCACACTTATATAGGACCAATCCAATTTAATCACCTACTAAGTTAAATCACATAACACATGGGCTCAATTATTCACCATCATTAAATAAATTTATAAATTATTTAATTATAACATTAGATTTATTTTAATCCTCATCTATGAATTAATCCCATACTTGATTAATTCATCATCTTAATTATTCGTCATGTCACACAAGGCTCAATCTTTCAAACTTAGTTAATTCATAACTTAAGCTCATCATACATTACTATGATAATTTATTTATTCATCTTAATCCCTTCTTGAATTTATAATTAATTCAAATTCGTTGAATTAAGTTACTCTATATTTTTTCCTTCATATAATCACGCATACACACATAAGTGCACCTAACATTTCAAATAATCCCTCATTTTATTAATATAATAGTCTTTACAAAATTTGTGGTCATTATAGTTATGCTCATTTTATCAATCAATACATCATGCTCGCATTCATGATTACTGAGTTACAACGTCAACACGAGAAAATGGATACACCTACTATATTGTTTCACCTTCATGAGTTGTATGGTCAGCAAAGTAGGTAAGTTAGATACAAAATATCTAACGAGCTCTTTAGATCTATAATAACCAATGACACTACAGTACATACACATGTCCTAAAGATGTGAAAGTAGAATGCACATAAGCTAATCATATTTGATATGATGTAGCATGTACTTTGTAATCTTATTTATTTATCAATAAAAGTTTATTTATACAAAGACATTTTCTTTATCCATATTTAATAGATAATATTAATTGTGATAAACCCATAGTTATTGAGCAATGCTTTTAGAATCATGATGATGATCATGCTAATGATATCTAAATTCAAGATAGATCAAAACTAAAATTGTTCATAATCGTGAAATTACTAAAATACGGATTAGTGAATCCGGATAGATTAGTACATAATATACTTGCTCTTATGAAGATGATGATTGATCTCATAATCATTTGTATAGAGACACTAAAGCAAGTATGTAGGTGCTTATTAGGGAATAAGTTTACTGAACACGACTCGCTCAAGAAATACCTAATGAAGTCTTACTTGCGTGTCAATAGGAGTTCTTTTTGTGATAGTAGTACAAGTGATTATTGGACTTGAAATTATCATAATATCTTATGTATGATGAATTATGTTTTGACATATTTCTTAAAACCTTTAAGATGTATCAAAGGGTATGATCGGATATAATAAGTTATACATGGAGATATGTGAATGATCAACTAAGAATCTACCACTTCTAGTAAAAGAAGAGAATATCATATGCGATTCGATAAATGACAACTCAGAAGTCCTTGGCCAAGGCAGAATAGAAATTAGAAAGTAGTTTATAATTTACATTAATTAGAGGTATTCATTTGAGAATCGAAAATGCATATAATCAAATAAAATAAGACTTGACAGTAATACCATGTCTTATATTTGATTGATACATTGTGAGGTAGAAAGATTGAATTGTACCGTAACTATTCGCTAAATAGGTTCTTTTGTAATTAAATGTTGAAATCTATATTATCTGAAAAGTCGTTGATCGCTAAGGGGGCTTACCCTTATTATGGAATAAATATTATTTATTTAAATGAATTAAATAGTTTAATTTATTTATATAAATAAGATTAGAATAGTTCTAATTAATCTATTCTATAACCGGTTTAATACGGAGAACTTAAAGGGTCACACCGTCAAACAAAAATAATTATTTAAGAAGTAAATAATATAATTGTAATAATAAATTAAATATATTTAATTTATACTATGGGGATAGAATACATTAAATAGCTTAATATTTATTATTTAGTATTTTAAAAATATTAATTATAAATTAATATGAGGAGTCTTATTATTATTATTATTACTATTATCATTATTATTTAGTTCCTAAATAGTTTAGAAATGAATTAATAAGAGTACTCTCATAAATGATAATTAAGTTCCTAAATGGTTTAAAAATTAATTAATAAGAGTACTATCATAAATGATAATTAAGTTCCTAAATGGTTTAAAAATTATAATTATTATATTAAGTTAATTAAGTTCCTCAATAGATTAAGAGTTTAATTAAAAATCATATTCCTAAAGGTGTTAGGATGGTTGACAATATCTATAAGTAGATTAAGTCTTATTATGGATGAGGGTTACATACATACACTTCCATAAGTTTTGGGAGAGTACTCACATATTCTCTAGAGAGAGAAAACTAGGGTTTGCTATCACCCACTTTTTGAATCATTATTATTCCTTAGTAGATCACCTCTAGAGGCTAAATACTTGGGTGGCTAAACGTTGGTCATTGGAATCCAATTGGTGAAATTCAAGAAGAACGCGAAGAACTTGAAGTTGAATTTGTACCCGTTGAAACTTTGAGTTCTACAAGGGTATAATTCTCTAATTTCTTCTTTATTAATTAATAGTTGCGCATAAAGGTTGATCTTTGATTATGATTTATAAATTTTTAAAATCTGATTTAACTTGCTTCCGTTGCTTAAATATAATTTGATTGCATGTTCATAGATATTACAAAATAACAATGGTATCAAAAGCCAAATTTTATGTAAATTAGTAATTATTTTAATTCTGTATATATATATATATATATATATGGATATGTGTTTAGAATAATTTATTAGGTATAATTTATTGTATTAAATTATTTTTTATTTTGAAAAATTAACCAATTCGCGAATTGGTTATTACGCGAATTGATTTTTTTATACCATGTCTCGGTTTAATAATATATATGACATATTCGTTTTACAATCATGTTTGCATGGATTGGGCTACTTAAGTAATATAAATATACCATATCCGGAAGCATGCTGGAATACCTTTTCCAAAACAGTGGTGGAATACTTTTTTTCCAAATTTACCTTTTCCAAAACAGTGGTGGAATACTTTTTTTCCAAATTGGTGATCATATATATATTAGATTGATGAAAAGCAACAAAGTCACTTTCGGTTTTTGGTGAATTCAAAAAGCAACGAAGCCACTTTCGGTTGTTGACTTGTTGATGAATTCAAAAAGCAACCAACTTTTTGTACTGTATATATTATTAATATATATGATATATTTATAATATATATATTAATTAGTCAAATAGTTTGATAATTTTATATAAATTTAAAAAAAAAAGAATTTATTTTGAATAATTTAAAATAATAAAAATAAATAATTTATTTTTTAAATAATTTTATAATTAAAACAAAAGGTTTATTTTAAATATGGAATTGAATTTCATATAATTTTAATTATCTATTAAATAATACCAATACATATATAGAATGATTTAAGTAATTCATGAGACAAATATTATTTATTGATATATATGATAATAAATAGAATTGATTATGGACTATTGACTAATATGATTAGATTTATTTTTGTAGATGCATAAATAGATAAGTTTTATAAATAGGGTCTGCGTACCTTATCTTTTCTAATTTTTTTTAATGTAAATTCTAACTCACTCCTATGTATTTCTCATTGACTGTTGATCAAGGCTTATATTTATTATAAATTATTTTTAATAGGATTAGTTAGAATTATTTTGAAGAATTAAAGTCAAAGGAAAATGAGCGCATGAAAACCCATTTGTAATGGAACCCAGATTTAAATGTAATAGTTACATTTAATTTAATTTATTATTGCACCCTATGTTTGACCTTTTGGTTCACTTTGTGCTTTTAGTGAACCAAACTAGAATAAAAGTTCATAATTAATTCAAGCAGAATATAGTATTCTATATGTGCATGCTTAATATATATTAATTATATATTATCCAAACATGCTTTCACATGTTAAATAATATGACGCGTATTATATATGTGTGTGTGTGTGTGTGTGTGTGTGTGTGTGTGTGTGTGTGTGTGTGTGTACGCGCGCGCGCGTGCATACACGCTAAACAAGATGAGACAATTAATATTAACAAACATCTCATGATGTAGAATAAATATTATTTATAAAATAAATTAAAATGTTTAATTCATGAATTAAAAGAGTTTAATTCAATTAAATAAAATTAGAATAGTTCTAATTTATTTATTCTACTACTAATATTAAGTTGTAACGTTTAAAGATATTAATAAAACATCGAACGTTGCCTTCTAGCATGATAAAACGATAGAGTATCAAATAGTCAATATACGTTTGTTGTGCGTACACAAGGCTTATATCAATTATTTGAGATGTTGTTTTATCATATTGGATGCTTATAAAAGAATTGAACATCACTATTTTATTGTGCACACACAAAGACAATAATTTTCTTTTCATTTATATGGAAGTATTAGGTTGGACTTCACTTAGATAATTTTGACTTGGATGTGCATACACATGATCATAATAATCTAAGAGACAAAATACAAAGAAGTTACATGTTGATGTAATTGACAATGAGATGTCTACCTATAGAATAAACTATACTTTGTTGTGCACACATAAAGCTATATTTATGTCGATAAGATCATTTTCTTACTAGCAAATTTTTAACTAGATTTGTCAAACTATATAAAGAGGGTAATATAGTTTGATGAAAATAGTGGGAGACACCATTTTAAATAAAAACTTAATTTATTTTGGTGATTAATAAAATGAATGCATGTTAATGTTTTTATTAATTCACTTAGAGAACATTGTTATGTTTAATTCACTAACACTGCATAGCATATTAGATGCTAACAACTTAATCAAACACAATTGTTCGGATTGATTAAACAAATTTGAGAATAGTGCTCAATGCTAAAAAGCTAGCAAATATCCTTAATTTGTCTATCCTTGCAAACGTTGCTGATCAAGCCTCTGAGGAAGAGATTGCTATTTTAAGAAATACAAGATGATGCAAAGGTGGCTCAATGCATCATGCTCGCATCCATAAGTATCGAGTTATAGCGACAACACGAGAAAATGGATGCACATATTATATTGCTGCACATTCAAAAGTTGTATGGTGAGCAAAGTATGTCAATTAGATATAAGATATCTAAAAAGTTCTTCCAATCTATAATAACCAATGACACTACAGTAAAGACACATGTCTTAAAGATGATCAATCTGATTGATCAATTAGGCCAACTATATTTTGTTAAAGATGGAGAGTTAAGTCAAGATTCGATTTTGCAGTTACTCACTGACTTCTATTCACAATTAGTTGTGAACTTCAACATTAATAAGCTAGACGTTGGTTTAACTGATTTTCTTAATATGTTGAATACTATTGAAAGTCACTTTCCTTCCAAGAAAAATCAAGTCTTACTAGTAGATGAATCTTCTCAGCAGAAAAAGATGACCAAATGTGTTTTTGAGAAGTCAGAAAGGATAGAAGGCAAATGAAAGACACTAATTAAATTGCATAAATAAAAGTGATCCCGATGAAGAAGAATTTTGCTTTCATTATGATAAGTTGGGACACTAGAAGATGAACTACAAGGAGTATCTTGCAGTGGTTAAGTAAAAGAAGCTTGGTAAAGCTTCAGTTACAGATATAGATTTGTTAATAATGAAATAAAATTTTCTATAAATCAAGTTCTACTTGGGTATTATATACCGACTGATGGTCTCACATATGCAAATCGTTGCAGAGACTAAGTAGAAGTATAAAGCTAAACAAATGATAAGTAATCCTGTGTGTAGGGAATGAAGCAAAGGTTGCTGCATTAGCCATATGAACTTATAGTTTAGCACTACACACGGGAAAATCTATTAAGTTAGTAAGTTGTTACTATATTCTAGTTATTAGAAACATTATTTCAGTTCCATGTGATGACAAGGAAGGGTTTTGACATTATAATAATAAACAATCATTGTACTGTATATAGTGATACTGTTTTATTTAGAACTGGTTGATTACTTAACGGACTTTGTATACTTGACTTATATAAAAAAAAATATTCCAAATTGTACAAACTAAAGGCAAATAGATGATATGAATTATACCTTCATACAACACTATTAACTCGGTCATGTTAATTAAACAAAACTAAACAAGTTGTATAATGATAGGCTTTTAGAGCCTTTTTGATTATGAATTAAATATAACTTGTGAATCTTGTATCATTGACAATATGACTAAATCTCTATTTAGTGGACATGGAGAGAGGGTTACAGAGTTGTTAGAGATGATACACACAGATGTGTGTGGAACCTATGACAACAAATACAAAAAGAGGGTATTCATTCATTACTTTCACTGATGATTTTAGATTTCGATATATATAGTTGATGAAATACAAATCCAAGTCGTTTGAAATGTTTAAAGAATTAGAAGTAAAGTAGGGAAATAAATAACCAAAAGTATTAAAGATCTTCAATTGGATCAAGAAGGGAATACTTAAGCAATAAGTTTTTAGATCATCTCAAAGAAAAACAGTATTCTCTCACAATGGACATGATAATGATCCATGATGAGTTTTACCAATCTTTCAATATCCTTCTAGGGTTATACCCTAGAAACGGTCGTATATCTAATAAACAAGGTAACTTCAAATTCCGTCCCTAAGACTTTATATGAGTTATGGATATGGAAGAAACCAAGTCTTAAGTATGTTAAGATTTGGATTTTTCAGCTTATGTCAAAAGGTTTGACAGTGAAAAGCTTGGGACAAGATCTGATAAGTGTAAACTTGTGGAATATCCTAAAGAAAGTTTAGGGTATCACTTCTATAATCCGACTAATTAAAAGGTGTTTGTTAAAATACACTACCTTCTAGGAAAAGGAGTCTATCCTTAAAGGGTTAGTGGGAGTAAAATAGATCTTGAAAAAAATTCAAGAACCACAAAACAATACAGATCAAGTGAAAGAATCTGTATAAGTAGATGAACCTATTGTACCAAAACCAAGTCCTAAATTTACTTTAGTATCGAAGATACCTGAAAGGTACAGATTCATCATAGATGATAATGATGAGGTACACATCATAATGGATGATGATCCAGTTACATACGATGAGGCATGAGTATTAGATACTCAAGAGAAATAAATGATAACCATGAAATCCAAAATGGGTCTTTAAAGAATGACTAAAGCACATGGCAAGGTGGAGACCTATAACACTTGACTAGTGGAAAAAAGGTTTCAAGCAAGGTCAATGAGTTAACTATGATGAAACTTTTCAATAGTCAAAATGTTTATATCAATTTGAATTTTACTTGTAATTGCAGCTTACTATACAAAGAGGATGTATATATAATACAACTAAGGGATTTGTCTCCATAAAGATGGAATAAATCAAGTATGTAAGTTACAATGATTCAATTATGGATTGAAGTAATTTTCTCGAAGATGGAACATCTGTTTTGATGAGACAATCAAAAGAGTTTGATTTTATCAAAGACAAGGATGAACCAAGTATGTGCAAAGGTTAGTGAGAGCACTATGATATTCCTAGTATTATATGTTGATATACTATCGATAAGGCATATACACCGATGCTACAATCAGTAAAGATGTGGTTGTCTAAAAACTTCTCCTTTAAGGACTTGGAAAAAACATCCTAACATTCTATTCAGGATAAATGTCTATATAGATAGAACGTAAAGGATGCTTGACTTGACTAAAGGAACGTACAATGATTCATTGATATGTACTAGACTTGATATTGCTTATGTATGATAAGCATATATCAGTTTAATTCTAGAGAAGAATATTATAAAAGAGTTTCTAATGATGGGTCTGATATAAAACTAGAGGGCTTAACAGACTCAAGTTTTTTTAGACTAACCAAAATAACAGCATATCCATTCCAGGTTATATGATTACCTTGAATGGTGGTGCAGTGAATTAAAAAAGTTTCAAACAACAAAGAGTTGTTGATTTAGTGACAAAGACATAGTAAATAACTATAAGTGAAGCTGCAAATGTGATTGTTTAGTTCAACAAGTTTATTACAGAACTTATAATGGTTCCTAACACTAAAGGAGTTTATTTCGCCAAGGAACCTAGGTCTCATATGAAATTTAAACATATGTTACAACACTTTCGTTTGATTAGAGAAATCATTAAAAGAGGAGATGTCACATTAGAGCGTGTCGACTCTCTTGAGAACATAGCAAATCCATTTACTAAAGTTTTAACTCAAAAGCAGTTTGATCGTCATTTAGAGAAGATAGGTATTAGATATCATGGCGATTGACTTTAGTGCAAGTGGGAGATTGAAAGTAGAATGTACATAAGCCAATCATATTTGATATGATGTAGTATGTACTTTGTAATCTTATTCATTTATTTGTAATCTTATTCATTTGTTAATAAAAGTTTATTTATACAAAGATATTTTTTTTATCCATATTTAATAGACAATATTAATTGTGATAAACCCATAGTTATTGAGCAATACTTTTAGAATCATAATGATGATCATGCTAATGATATCTAAATTCAAGATAAATCAAAACTAAAATTGTTCCTAATCACGAGATTACTAAAATAGAAATTAGTGAATCCAGATAGATTAATACATAATATGCTTACTCTTATGAAGATGATGATTGATCTCATAATCATTTGTGTAGAGACACTAAATCAAGTGTGTAGGTGCTTATTAAAGAATAAGTTTACTGAACATGACTCGCTTAACGAACACATAATAGAGTCTTATGTGCCTGTTAATAGGAGTTCATTTTGTGATAGTAGTACAAGTGATCATTGGATTTGAGATCATCATAGTATCTTATGTATGATGAATTATGTTTTGACATATTTCTTAAAACCTTGAGGATGTATCAAAGGGTATGATCGGATATAATAAGTTATACAAGGAGATAGGTGAATGATCACCAAAAAACTACCACTTCTAGTAAAAGAATAGAATGTTCTATGCAATTCGATAAATCACAACTCAGTAGTCCTTGGTCAAGACAGAATAAAAATTAGAAAGTAGTTTCTAAGTTACATTAATTAGAGCTATGACGCCCCCAAATTCGGGCCTACACAACCCAATTTGAGACGCCAGCAGACTACAAAAAAATTAATACAATCCAGTGCAAAGTACAAAAATATAAAACTCAATAATACACAATTAAGTCTTCACTATTATTATCACACTATTTATAATATGTGAAGACTATTATAGATATCTCTTGGACCTTCACTCCATTCTCCGGCTAGACCCAGTTACTCTCTCATTTCCTGTTGAAAAACAATGGAACATAAGAAAATGGTGAGCTCAAATAGCACAGTAAGAAAATATAATGACTAAAATAATGAAAAATAAATTATCATTAGTCTTCAACAGTTGAGTTCTTAATTGAATATAATAGACAATAAGCTTTATATCAAGAAAACTGTAGTTAAATTCTTGAACAAAGTTCAGATTAATCATAGCAGTAGAATGAGCAATCCATTAGAAGAATAATGTAGACTATGATGTCCACTCGCTTCTCTTTTTAAGAAAAATATCATCAACTTTTATCACCTGAAACACCACTGGTCATATTAATACAATTTCACAGTTCCTGGTCATAATCATACAAGTCAACATTTCATCCTTGCACTACGGGTTAAAGATATTCAATATATCACCAACAGCCATGATTATACCAGTATTCAGCCTTTGGTCATAATCATACCAAACAACAGTTCATCTTTGCACTACGGGCCAAAGATATTCAAAATATCACCAACGGTCATGATTATACCAGTATTCAGCCTTTGGTCATAATCATACCAAAAAACAGTTCTTCTTTGCCCTGATTCACCACGTGCCCTAAAAAACACAACAATTATATCGCCTTTATCCTATCATCTATGCCCTAGGCCACAGATATTCACAACAAAATGATTCTTGATAATTAGAATAACAACAGTGATATAAATGATGAACAGAAGAAACAGGATGATCAATAAATATCGAAAGTTTATGATTTTACTTTGTACAGATTCAAATAATGTCCAAATTGTCAACATGATGTGGACTCAAATTCAAAAACGATATTTAAGATCCACAATTCAGAATAACAGTTAAAGTTCCATAGAAAGATTTAGAAAAATAGGAAGGTTCAATTGAAATGATATTAGATGAAGTGCAAACTATTAAAGAACATATAATCATTTCAAGAAATTTTACCAAATAGTACTTACCATAGTAAGTTAAGAGTATGAAAAGAATGATACTCCTTACCGTAATAAGTTTGAATAATGGAAGATGAAAAAGATGGTATCCCTTACAAGTATAAAAGAAAATAATATCACTTACGAATATGAAAAAGAATGATATTACAAATGAATATGGAATAAAAGTGTTATGCGATAATTCGTGTAGACAAATTATTTTACAAGAGATAAATAAGAAATGAATACGAAGAGTAATTCACCAAACATGTGGTAGTCCGCGTAGTCAAGTTATTCTCAGAGATTAATAAGGAATAAATACGAAAGGTTATTCACCAAACATGCGGTAGTCCGTGTAGTCAGTTATTCCCAGAGCTTAGTAAGGAATGAATACGAAAGTTTATTCACCAAACATGCAGTAGTCCGTATAATCAAGTTATTTCCATAATTTAATACATGAAAATAAATGACACATCTTACGAATAAGAAAGAAACGATATTATTTTTGAGAAACAAAGAATGATAATCTCTTACCTTGATATTATGAAACAAATTTATGGCCGAACAAATCCTTCCTTGTTTGTCTATGTAGCAGTAAAGAATCTGACTTTTGAGTCTTCTAGAGTTTTCAAAATATCTTTATGTTTTTAAAATAATGTTACTCTCGAAAAGATACACGACATAGACTCAAGAATCACTCAATTCGGAGTTAATATAAATGAGTTATAAATTTTCAAAATTAAGACTGAAAATAGTGACAAAGATCATAATAGGTTACAACTTTTAGCATTTTAAGGCATAAAGGTGATTTCAGGTGACTTTTCTTCCTTCTTCAAAGTTGTAGAGGATGAAAAACTGAAGAGACAGACTTTCAATTCATTAAATTCCAATAAATAATGAATTTACTATGATTTTTCAAAAGAGTTGTTGTACATAAGAAAATTTCACTCGGGAATTCAAAGAATAATGCAAAATATTTTAAAACTAGGAATGACTTAGAATATAAATATAGCACTCTAACTGATATTTACCAATACATGAGGTAGCCTAACATACATAGAGAGAAACTTACACTAAGAAATTTTTTTAGAGAGCGGAAGAAAATGTATGTAAGAAAGTTATAAAAATTTTCTTAAGTTAAGGCCTCTATTTATAGCCAAAATCCAAGATTCCCTAATTTAATCCAAACCATTCATTTTATTATTTTTAATCAATACCATTTATTTAATAAAACAACTAACGTTATATATAAAATAACTAACTTTATATATAAATCAATTAACTTTATATATAAAACAAATAACTTTATATATAAATCAATTAACTTTATATTTAAAACAACTAACTTTATATATAAATTCATTATCTTTATATAAAACAACAAACTTTATATATAAAATAATTAACTTTATATAAATCAATTAACTTTTTATATAAAACAATTAACTTTATATAAAGAATATAAAACAAATAATTTTATAAATTATTTTAACAATAATTCACCAATTATTCATTATTATAACCAATTGTTATAAATGCAATGTAGTTGGCCTTCTAAATACCAGCGAAAATATCAACTAATAATGAAATACAACAGTTAAATCACCATCATAATAATAATAACAATAATACAAAAAATAAATAAAAGAAAGAGCACGTTACTGTGTAATAACAATTATTGATTTAGTAATGTGAATTACTGTGTATATGCTACTGTGATAATTATCAATTCAATAATATAAATTATTGTGCATGTGATAATTATTGGTTCAATAAAGTCAATATTATACAACAACTTTACCAGTTCAATAATATGAAACACTGTGCAATACCGTCTGCTACTATGCAATACTGTATGTTACTATACAATACTGTGTTTTACTATTCTTTTACCACCAGATATATTAATAGTTAATAATGATAGTACTGTTGACCATTTTTATTTAAAAATGTTAATGTTGTCGTTTTCTATATCCAACAATAATTCGTTGTGGGGGGTCCACTAATGTTTGGTTATTTCGGCGTCGTCGTACGAATCAAATATTCCCCGACAAAACGAATATTCTCCGACAAGATAAAATTTGTACAAAATATTTTTAACTTTAACTTTTGTTAATTTATCCATTTACCGTTTCAGGAAAAAAAATATGAAGAAAAATTTAAATTGTATTTAATAAAAGTCAGGGTCCTACAAGAGTTATTCATTTGAGAATTGAAATGCATATAATCAAATAAAATAAGACTTGACAGTAATACCATGTCTTATATTTGATTGGGATATTATGAGGTAGAATGATTGAATTGTACGGTAACTATTCGCTGAATAGGTTCTTTTGTGACTAAATGTTGAAATCTATATTATCTAAAAAGTCGTTGATCGCTAAGGGGACTTACCCTTATTATGGAATAAATATTATTTATTTAAATAAATTAAATAGTTTAATTTATTTATATAAATAAGATTAGAACAGTTCTAATTAATTTATTCTATAACTAGTTTAATATGGAGAACCTAAAGGTCACACTACGAAAGGAAAAAAAAATTATTTAAGAAGTAAATGACATAATTGTAATAATGAATTAAGTATATTTAATTTATACTATGAGGATAGAATAAATTAAATAGCTTAATATTTATTATTTAGTATTTTGAAAATACTAATTATAAATTAATAAGAGTCTTATTATTATTTTTATTACTATGATCATCATTATTTATTTCCTAAACGATTTAGGAATTAATTAATAAGAGTATTCTCATAAATGATAATTAAGTTCCTAAATGGTTTAGGAATTATAATTATTATATTAAGTTAATTAAGTTCCTAAATAGATTAACAGTTTAATTAAAAATCATATTCCTACAGGTGTTAGGATGGTTGACAATATCTATAAATAGATGAAGTCTTTTTATGGATGAGGGTTACATACATACACTTTCATAAGTTTTGGGAGAGTACTCACATATTCTCTAAAGAGAGAAAACTAGAGTTTGCTATCACCCACTTCTTGAATCACTATTATTCCTTGGTGGATCATCTCTAGAGGCCAAACACTCGAATGGCTAACCTTGATCATTGAAATCCAATCGGTGAAATTCAAGGAGAACGCGAAGAACTTAGAGTTGAACTTATACCCGTTGAAGTTTTGAATTCTACAAGGGTATAATTTTCGAACTTCTTCTTTATTAATTAATAGTTGCACATAAAGGTAGATCATAGATTATGATTTGTAAATTCTGATTTATCATGTTTTTGCTGCTTATATATAATTTGATTGCATGTTCATGGATATTACAAACTAGCAAGATGATCAATTCGATTGATAAATTGGAACAAATGGTTTTTGTTAAGAATTGAGAGTTGAGTCAAGATTTGATCTTACAGTCATTCACTGACTCCTTTTCATAATTTGTTGTAACCTTCAACATTAATAGGTTAGACGTCAGTTTAAATTATTTGCTTAACATGTTGAAGATTGTTGAGAGTCATTTTTCTTCCAAGAAAAATCAAGTCTTACTGGTAGATGAATCTTCCGAGAGAAGAAAAAGGTCCAAAGGTGTTTCTGAAAAGTCAAAAAAGTAGAAGGAAAAAGAAATGCACTAAAAAAATAACATAAATAAATGTGATCCCGATGGCAAAGGAGTTTGCTTTTATTGTGATAAGTCGGGAAACTGGAAGAGGAACTGCAAGGAGTATCTTGTAGTGGTCAAGTAGAAGAAGTTTGGTGAAACTTCTACTACAAATATAGATTTGTTCATAATGAAATAAAATTTTCTATAAGTCAAATTCTACTTGGGTATTAGATACCGACTGGTGGTCTCACATATGCAAGTCTTTGTAGAGACTAAGCAGAAGTAGAAGGCTAAACAAAGGACAAGTAATCATGTTCATGGAGCAACGGTTGCTACATTAGTCATACTTATAGTTTAGCATTGCTTACGAGCAAGTCTATTAAGTTAGTAAATTGTTACTATGTTTCAATTCTTAGAAACATTATTTATATTCCATGTATTGACAAAGAAGGTTTTGACATTATAATAAAGTACAATCATTGTTCTATTTATAATGATAATTTTTCATTTATAACTGGTTGATTACTTGATGAACATTATACACTTGATTTATATGAAAATATTTTTCAGATTGAACAAACTAAAAAAAAAAAAAATAGATGATATGAATCATGTCTTCATGTAGCACTGTAAACTCGGTCATGTTAATGAAATAAGAATAAACAAGTTGTATAAAGATGGGCTTTTAGAGTCATTTGATTATGAATCAAGTACAACTTGTGAATCTTGTATCATGGATAACATGACTACATCTCCATTTAGTGGACAAGAATAGAGAGTTGCGAAGTTATTAGAGTTGATACACACAATTGTGTGTGAGACCTGTCACAATATATGCAAGAGGAGGGTATTTGATAAGTCAGTTTTATTATATATTATTATGCTTAATTATTTGTGAGTTTTTACATATTTTTAGTGTTTTAGATAATTTATTTAACTTTATGCCTTTTTACTATTTTTATTATTTTTATCTATTTTTATTTTTGTTTTGAAGGAAAGATAAAGCTTGGTGGCATTTATGTAATTCTAGCATGACTGAGTGGTAGAACCGTAAATAAGAGCAGTTGGGCAAGGATGGCGCATTGCGCGTGAAGGTAGAGGAATCATCAGCAGCAAACGCGCACAACAATGCCGTTTTGGCAACTAGGTAGCATAATAATACCCGAGCCATGCGCGGTCGGCATTGAGGATGAAAAAATGCGCGCAATGCGCGAGGTGGTACTGAAGGGTAAAATCACTACCGCGCCATGCACGGTAGCTTATTTCCTTTAATACTCAGTGGGTGCGTGTCAACGTGGCGGTTGTTTTGACTTCTTTCGTATGAGGCCAGGCGCAATTCTTTGCTTTAGTAGATTATTTTCGTGTGGGTTCCAGCGTCCAATAGCAATAAATTAAATAAATCCAATTACAATTTAGAATTGGAAAATAAATATAAATTTTATATTTATTTTATTTTGTATTTTAAATCCTATTATGGTTTGAAAAGTGTAATTCCTATTAGGATTATGAGGATTATGTAGCCTATAAATAGAGAGCTTGAGACACAATTGAGGACATACAACTTTTTACTAGAAAAATTCTCTCTTTCATTCTTTGGTGCTTTTCAAAGCTATGTGTGGCTAAACTATTTTTCTTAGTTTAAGTGATTGAAGCCATCAAGATTTATATGTTGTGAGATCTAATTTATTTTAATTGTTCAGTTTATATTTTGAATAATTGGATATTCTTCTGTGCTTAATTTTATGATTGGTTTGTCTAATTGCTAGGAGCGGTACAAATTTATTATTCACATTAATCTACTGCTATTTATGAAGCAACTAAGTTTAATAATTGTTTTGCAGATCAAAAGATTATTATATCTTATGAAGAATGTTCATCTAAATTAAATGCAAACAAGTGGTTTATGTTGTTTAGTTCAACAATCTATCTAATTTTTAAAGCTGCTATTAAATTAAATCTTTAACAAGTGCTGGAGGTTGTTTAGTATTAAGGGTATTTAGACCAAGTGATTCTACTTAACTATAATTAAGGAGAGAGAAGACAAATTATTCTACCGGGAATGTTCAAAATATGAATTGAGTTATTCTTGCATCAATAATCAGTTGTAATTCTTGATGGTGGATGTTAACTTAAACCAATGCTTTTTCTTCTTATTTATTTCATTAAATTACTTGTATGTTTATTTTAGTTAATTTTATTTAAATTATTTCTTTAATTAGAAATCCCCTAATTTTGGTTTACAAAACATAAATTAAATTAATCATTCTCTATGGGATCGACTCTTATTTGCACTACTACATTAATATTTTTCTAAATTAAGATTTTATTTTTGGGTGTCTGCGACAACACAACAAATTTTGATGTCGTTGCTGGGGATTGATTCTAATTTAATTTTGGGTTTTTGTAAACTTTATTTTAATTTAGTAATTTTTCTTAGATTTTATTTTTTCTAATTTTTCATAATTTAATTGGGTTGTGCAGGTTAAGGATAGAAGTCATGGTTGATTATGTTAATGAGGTAGAAATTTCTTTACTTAAGCAACAACTTAATAATCTAACTTCACTTGTTTATCAAATGGTTCTAAGTAATACATAACAAGTGGAAGCTTGTAAGATTTATGCGGTGGTAGGACATCCAACAAATATGTGTCCCATTCTTCAAGAGGAGACCTATAAATGATTAAATACAACTGGTGGTTTTTCCGGTCAACCGCAAAGGAATTATGATCCATATTCATACACCTATAATTTGGGATGGAGGGATCATCCTAATTTCAGTTATGGAAAGCCACAAGTGAATTGGCACGCAAATCAGAATTTTTCAAGTTATCAACAATACAGGCAGCCATATCCCCAATAACAACAGAGCCAATTAAATAATTCTGATATATCTTTAGAGGATATGATTAAATTAATTGGAACTAATAATTTACAATTTCAACAGGATACTTTGCAATTTCAACAAGACATGAGGGCAAGTATTCAGGAAAATAATGCAATTATTCAGCGTTTGGGTACTCAAATAGGGCAAATGACAATCGCTATCGATCAATTGGGGGAGCAAAGTTCTAAGCAAGTACCTCCCCAAACGGTGGATAATCTAATGGAGAATACAAGTGCACGTGTTGAGAAGTGGTAAAGATGTAAAAGATCCAGAAAAGACGGTCCCTCTATCGCCGAAGCAAGAGAAAGTAAACAACATCAATGAAGCGGACAGTGTTAATGTAGACAATGATGTTATTTTTTATGATGACATGTCTAAGGTGGGGGAAATTTTTGAGGAAATAAACAAAGGAAAATTTGGAGGTCGCAATTACCAACAATTTAGAGTTAGAGGAAGAAGAAGAAATTGAGTTGAAACAAGATTTAAAATAGGCTGAAACTCTATTAAATTCTTTGCTAGTGATTTTAGAAAATAATGCAATTATTTCTATTCCATTACCAGCTACTCATGTCAAATTTTTATCTTTTATTTTGCAAGATACCATTCCAGATTTAAAGTCTCTCTCTAAGTATCTCAAATATTTATTATTTGAAAAGGGAGTCGAACATTCATGTCTAATCCAAGGGAGATTGAACCTACCTATGAAGGATAATGTGATGGATGGGATACTCAAAATTCATGAAATTAGAGTGATGTAGTGTTTACACATGTTGTCAAGCCAATGACAATAAACAAAGGCAAAGGCGTTGCTTGGGAGGCAACCCAAGGGGAGTATAATTTTTTTTCTTTTTCTTTTTGCATTTATAGTTTAGTTATTTGTGCCTTTTTCTTTGCATTTTACCTTATATTGGGGATAATGTAAATTTTAAGTGTGAAGGAAGGGATTTAGGATTTTAGTTATTTTTAGGTCTAATTTTTTAAAAATTTGAAATTTGAAATTTTATGGTTATATTCATTGCAAACCCTCACGAGACAAAACTCGTCCACTTGGGGTTTAAAGGTTTGTTGCACATGCTAAGTGTAACCGTGTTTCCTATAAAAATGGGATAATTTTTTTATTTTTTATTTTTAGGATGAGTCACTTGAGCAATGAATTCATTGGATTTTAAACTTTTAATCAATGATGAATTTTTTTATTTTTATTTAATAACTTTTCGAAAAGGGATAAATTTTTGCTTAAGTCTAAATTTTGATTATTTGTTGGTTATTACTTTGTTTAAGATCCTTTAAATTTTTATGCACTAATATCTATTTGTTTGAGTTAATTTTAATTAAGAGAAAGCTTAAATGGTTAAATGCTTATGAAAAATATTTTTGAGTTCTATATCTTATTTGATCATTATTTGAAGTAAAATATAATTTGGGAGAGATGATTTAGGTAATTTTTCTAGGATTGTTAAATTGAAAAGGAAAAAATTATGTGGTGGGTTGAGATGAAGCGTAAAACGCACTCACTCATAATCACATGCAATTAAAAGTGAGATGGAGCATAAAATGCACTAACCGAAGAATAAAAAAGGAAGAAGGGAAAAAGAATGGGATGGAGCATAAAATGCAACCATTAAAAGAAAAAAAATATATTTGAAAAATTGATATTAATAAGCATAGTGTGCTTAATTGTTTAATTTTTTTTGATCTTTTAGTTATATTTACTTGTATTAGCTGAGAATGGTGTGAAAATAAGTATGTAGAGTTTTGTTACATATCTTTTATGAGGTAATTAATAACCTAAACTTATCTGAATTTTGATTAGTTTGATACATTTGGATACACACACACAAAGAGTCTTAATTAAAGTAAAATTGATAATTATGCTGAAATTTTAAATTTTGCATGGTTTTGAAATTTTCTTTGAATTATTATTTTTGAAATCGTTGCGGCAAATGTTGTAATTGATATTGATTTGTTACTCAGGTAAGTAAGTTGTTTAGTTATTAGTTTTAATTTTTTATAGTTTTTATTCTTATTTTGCTTGAGGACAAGCAAAGAGTTAAGTGTGGGGGTATTTGATAAGTCGATTTTATGTCTATTTATTAGATATTATTATGCTTAATTATTTGTGGGTTTTTAAATATTTTTAATGTTTTAGATAATTTATTTAATTTTATGCATTTTTACTATTTTTATATATTTTTATTTTTGTTTTGAAGGAAAAATAAAGCTTGGATGGCGCATTGCGCGCGAAGGTAGAGGAATCATAGCAGCAAACACGCACAACGACGCCGTTTTGGCAACTGGACAGCATAACAATACCCGCGCCATGCGTGGTCGGCATTGAGGACGAAAAAATGCGCGAGATGGTACTGAAGGGCAGAATGACTACCGCGCCATGCGTGGTAGCTTATTTCCTTTAACACTCAGTGGGTGCGTGTCAGCGTGGTAGCGTGGCGGTTGTTTTGATTTCTTTCATGTAAGGTCAGGCGCAATTCTTTGCTTCAGTAGATTATTTCTATGTGGGTTCCAGTGTCCAATAGTAATAAATTAAATAAATCCAATTACAATTTGAAATTGGAAAATAAATAGGAATTTTATATTTATTTTATTTTGTATTTTAAATCCTATTAAGGTTTGAAAAGTGTAATTCATATTAGGGTTAGGAGGATTATGTAGCCTATAAATAGAGAACTCGAGATACAATTGAGAACACACAACTTTTTATTAGAAAAATTCTCTCTTTTATTCTTAGGTGCTTTTCAAAGCTATGTGTGGCTAAACTATTTTTCTTGGTTTAAGTGATTGAAGACATCAAGATTTATACGTTGTGAGATCTAATTTATTTTAATTGTTCAGTATATATTTTGAATATTGGATATTCTTCTGTGCTTAATTTTATGATTGGTTCATTTAATTGCTAGGAGTGCTACTAATTTATTATTCACATTAATCTACTGCTATTTGTGAAGCAAATAAGTTTAATAATTATTTTATAGATCAAAATATTATTAGGTAGCTTATTTCCTTTAATACTTAGTGGGTGTGTGGCAGCGTAGCGGTTGTTTTGATTTCTTCCGTGTGGGGCCAGGCGCAATTCTTTGCTTCAATAGATTATTTTCGTGTGGGTTATAGCGTCCAATAGTAATAAATTAAATAAATCCAATTACAATTTAGAATTGGAAAATAAATAAGAATTTTATATTTATTTTATTTTAAATCCTATTAGGGTTAGGAGGATTATGTAGCCTATAAATAAAGGGCTTGAGATACAATTGAGGACACACAACTTTTTACTATAAAAATTCTCTCTTTTATTCTTTGGTGTTTTTCAAAGCTATGCGTGGCTAAACTATTTTTCTTGGTTTAAGTGATTGAAGCCATCAAGATTTATACGCTGTGAGATCTAATTTATTTTAATTGTTCAGTTTATATTTTGAGTATTAGATATTCTTATGTGCTTAATTTTATAATTTGTTTGTTTAATTACAAGGAACGCTACTAATTTATTATTCATATTAATTTACTACTATTTGTGAAGCAACTACGTTTAACAATTATTTTACAGATTAAAAGATTATTATATCTTAGGAAGAATGTTTATCTAAATTAAATACAAACAAGTGGCTTGTGATGTTTAGTTCAACGATCTCTCTAATTCTTAAAGCTGCTATTAAATTAAATCTTTAACAAGTGTCAGAGGTTATTTTGTAGTAATGGTACTTAGACCAAGTGGTTCTACTTAACTGTAATTAAGGAGAGGGAAGAAAAATTATTTCACTTGCAAGTAGTTATTCCTATAGTGAATGTTTAAAATATGAATTGAGTTATTCTTACATCAATTATCAGTTGTAAATTCTTAATGGTGGATGTTAACTTAAAACAAGGCTTTTTCTTCTTATTTATTTCATTAAATTACTTGTATATTTATTTTAGTTAATTTTATTTAAATTATTTCTTTAATTAAAAACCCCCAAATTTGGTTTACAAAACATAAAATTAAATTAATCATTCTCTGTGGGATCGACTTTTACTTGCACTACTATATTAATATTTTTCCAAAGTAAGATTTTATTTTTGGGTGCCTGCGACAGCACACCAATATTCATTCATTACTTTTACTGATAATTCTAGATTTCGATATATGTATTTGATGAAATACAAATACAAATCGTTTGAAAGGTTTAAATAATTCAGGAGTAAAGTAGGGAAACAAACTACCTTAAGTATTAAAATTCTTTGATTAGATCAAAAAATGAATACTTAAGCAGTAAGTTTCTAGATAATCTATGGGAAATGGTATTTTTTTCATAATGGACATGGTGATGATCCATGATGAGTATTACTAATCTACCAGTATCCTTATGGGATTATGTCATAGAAACGGAAGCATATATACTAAATAAGGTACTTTCAAAATCCGTCCCTAAGACCCCATATGTGATATAGACAATGAGGAAATCATGTCTTAAGTCTGTTAAGGTTTGAATTTTTCAGCTTATGTCAAAAGGTTTGATAATGGTTAGTTAGAAACAAGATCTGATATCTACAAATTTGTGGCATATCCTAAAGAAAGTTTAAGATATTACTTCTATAATTCTATCGATTAAAAGGTGGTTAGCGAAACATGCTACCTTCTTGAAAAAATAGTTTATCCTTGAAAGGGTTAGTGAGAGTAAGATAAATCTTGAAGAAGTTCAAGAACTGCAAAACACTACAGATCAAGGTGATGTACCTAATCATGTAAAAGAACTTACTGTACCACAACCTATTCATAAATCTGGAAGAGTATCGAAGATACCTAATAGGTATGGATGCATTACAAAGGATGATAATGAGGTACATATCATAGATTATGATGATCGTTTAACTTATGAAGAGGTTACGAGTAATAAAGACTCAAAGAAATGGTTAGCAGCCATGAAATCCGAGATGGATTCCATGTATGAGAACTAAGTATGGACTTTGGTTACTCCACCTGAGGGCATTAAGCCTATTGGGTGTAAATGAGTCTTTAAGAGAAAGATTGAAGCAGACGACTGGGTGGAGACCTATAAGGCCCGATTGGTCATAAAAGGTTTCAAACAAAGACAAGTTGACTATGATAAAACTTTCTCACTAGTAGCAATACTCAAGTCCATTTGGATTTTGCTTGCGATTGTAGCTTATTATGACTATGAAATCTGGCAAATGAATATGAAAACGGCCTTCCTCAATGAAAAACTAGAAGATGATGTATATATGATACAGTTTGAGGGATTTGTTTTAAAGGTTGAAACAAATTATGTATGTAAACTACAACGATCCATTTATGGATTGAAGCAAACTTTTCGAATATGGAACATCCATTTCGATGAGACAAACAAAAATTTTGATTCTATTAAAGATAAGGATGAACCATGTGTGTATAAGAAGGTTAGTGTCATATTCCTAATATTATATGTTGACGATATATTACTGATAAGGAATGATGTTCCTATACTTCAGTCGATTAAGATATGACTGTCTAAACACTTCTCCATGAAGGACTTGGGAGAAGTATCCTACATTTTGGGGATTAAGATCTATAGAGATAGATCAAAAAGGATACTCGGCTTGTCCCAAGGAACGTACATTGATTTAATGCTAAAGAAGTTTAGAATGGAAGATTCCAAAAGGGGACTCATACTGATGGGTCATAGAATAAATCTCTCTTAAAAATTATCACAAAAAACACCAGAAAAAAGATATTACATGAGTAAGATACCTCATGATTTAGCAATAGGATCTTTCATGGGATGATATATACTATACCTGATGTTACTTATATATGATAAGTAGATATCAGTTCAATCTTGGAAGAAAAAAAATTAGAAAGGAGTTTCTGATGGTGGGTCTGATTCGAAACTAGAGGGCTTTACAAACTTAAATTTTCCAGACTAACCAAGACAATAACAAATCCATTCCAGGTCATATGATTTCCATGAATAGTGGTGCAGTTGTAACTCCCTAAAAATCCCCACAATCACTATGGCGGACCTTGTGCGTTAAACTCCATATATTTTTCAACTTAACCAATGATCCCATAATTATATTGGTTGAATTAGTCTATTTTAAACTATGTATTAATAAATTTCTTAACTTAATCCTTGGATCTTAACTTGATCTCGATCTCATTATTTATAGAAGTATCAATTTTTATTTCATCCGTATAAATGGATAAAATCATATATGACGGTCTAATTTTAACCTTAAGATTTAAATATTTTATAATTTTACATATCCAAGATTCACGGTATTATATCATTAGGACGGTTTTTGGGAACAGAGAATCTAGCGATGAATGTTTGTATCTTTATCCATGATAAATGTTTACATCTTTATATGTGACAAATGTTTGTATCTTTGTCCAGTACAAAATTCTCTTTTTGTACAGAACATACTCAACTAGTTAAAACCCTTAATCGAAACAAATTTGGTTATAGTGATATCTCTTCATATCAATAATTTTACTTATCTGGCATTCATAATAGTAATAACAAGTTTGTACTTGAGTCCGAGGAACCTAATGATGAATTTGACCATTTGACATCAATTAGTCATGTCTCGGATGCTTACAGTACTCACAAATATTATTTACTATCCTCATTCTGATAAATAGTTCATATCAACATTATATTAATATTTTAATATCTATCTAAATTTTAGAGTTTTGGCATAACATGATCAGTCCGTATTACCAATACCATCACTTAGATTTATAGTTCTTTAACAATTGTAGGTTATATCAAAGTAAAGACATAATAACAATTTGATGATAATAAATAATATTATTTCATAATATTTGGTTACATGGTTTGGTTGTTCATATTACAACAATCATTATGACTTTATATAAATAATAAAGCATGAAACCCTAATTTATGCTCGTCTTTATATTTATGATCTTCTTAATGTTCATCTTTAATCTGTAAATAAAGTTTTATTCGCATGAATGAGCACGACGGCTCAGCAAGTCTAACATATAGCACATACGTAGTTTATGCTTTTATATAAATTTAATATGCCTTGACTGAACATAATTCTCCATTTAATATCACATATAACTCACATTCCAACAATTTATATCACATTGACACACAAAGAGTATAAATCATGCTCATAAACATAACAGTTAGAAGGATTGTAATTATCAGTTAAAGACTTCAGATAACATCTATCACATAGCAACATGACATTACATATCTCATTTATCATTTTAACAATACTACACAAATAGCACATAGCAAGAGTTAGAAGACTTGCCTTGAAACCGTTTTAGAATTTCTCAGAAAATCGTTAAACGCTTACAAAAAAAGGTTACGCAACCCCGAACGTTAGTTTACCCAATTTTACTTTTCAATAAGTCTTAGGATATCTTAACTATACTATTTTTACTAGTGGAATTATTAGAAAAATTAGCTAACTCAAAATCATATTTTTTAGTGCTTGAACCCGAGGGTCCCTTAAATTTTTCAGCTTTTACCTCTTTTTTGGTAACTGTCATAACTTTGTCATATGAAAATATTTTGAGGTAATTCTTAAGTCTAAATTGCTTAGAATTTCATGATCTACAACTTTATTTTAGGTTGCTAAGACAGATTCTAAAATTAAAAATTCAGAAATCAGTAAATAAAGTCAGATTGTATACTAGACTTATCTTTCTTTGATCTGATTGGTAAAACATGATACCTCAAGCATTAAATTTGCTAAGATAACATATTCTAACACTAAATATCACTTCATAACATAAAAATAAAAAAATCATAAACCTACTTATGTACGATTTATGACTTTTACACAAAAACAAGAAGAACAAGAAAAACTAAGTTTCATTATTTTTGGTTTAGCTTGCTAAAACATGGTGACACAAGTATGAATTATGTTTCAGAACTTTATAACACTAAATTACAAAATCATAAACCTACTTATGAAGGAATTATGACATTTGCTTAAGAACACACAAAAAACACGAATAATGAAAAATCATACATGGCTACGACTTATATTATTGAGCTTTTAGATTTCATACTTGAAATAATTTGAGCATTATAACTGCTTACATATGTGATTATTACACTTTATATTTGACAAAATTTGTTCATTATAACAGCTTGTTTACTTAATTATAACAATTTATAATTATTGCTCAAGAATATACGAAGAACACAGAAAATGACAATTGTACATGGCTACGATGTACGTCCTTGAGTTTTAAACTACTACAAAATAAAGAAATGCTTAAGAACACGTAAAGAATACGGAAAACGACAATCATACATGGCTACGACTCGCATTCTTGAGCTTTTAAATAAAAATCTAAACGAACATAATAACAACTAACGATTTACCACTCGAAGTGCAAGTTTTAACTATTTCTTTGCACTTGATTCTTGTCTCACAAGAACTATCTCTATATTTGCTTTTTAGCTCTTAAAATGATGAAGAACTAATGAACATTAACCCTTCTATTTATAGGACTTTCAAAGTAAGGGCATTATGGACATTAGGTTAGCTCATCATCGCTTTAGCAAGTCACCATAGTTAGTCACTAACTCATCATCATTTTGATAACTCACCATGGTTAGTCACCATGGTGAATCACCAACATAATTGATGTTAACTTTATTAACCCTAATTAACCTTAATTAGTTTATTGCTAACCTTACTTACATACTTAAGAAATTTACTTAATTGTAATTAATCCTCACTTTACTAGTTAATTGGTGATTAATAGTCCTACTTAAGAACCCTTGAGTCACAAAAGGCCACAACTCACCAAGCTATGATTGACAACACATCAAAAAAGCCAAGTCCAATTTTGTTTCCAAAATTACTAGCCAAAAATGTTTACTACATATTATGTAAGTATACTACATTTTCATAATACCAAGTATGCCTTCAAAATCTCTACCAAAGTTAGTAGCCACAAATGTTGACTTTTACTATTTATCGATTGACTTTTCGTAATTATACCGTATAATTTTTGTATTATACTCATATTATTCTCGTATTATTTTCGTATAATTCTCATATACTTTTTGTATTTGTTCCATTTTAAAATTTCATAACCACACAGTTATTTTTTCGTAAATATTTTTATTTGTGAAAATATCTTCGTTGTCCGTAAAAATGCTATTTAGAACTGTGAATTTTTAAAATTCGGAAGATAGTGTCTGAATGAATAGTATTTTACACGTTTTTTGAGAAAAAAAATTATTGGCTAAATAGCATGTATACTTCATATAAACATTATTTCGTGAAATAAGATATGTCAAAACGTTAAAAGGAACAATCAAAAAGGCAAAAAACATTTTTTCGTAACACGTGCTTTTTCATCCCCAAAAATTTTTATTGGTTCTCTGACATCTAAACCTCATATTAACACTATGTTGTGAAATATAAGAAGTCCTACAGATGAAGAAAACAATCAAACGAATGAAAAATGTCACCTCGTGAATAGTGATTTTACATATTTTTCGAGAAAAAATTTTTATTGACTGTTTCGTGTTTTCAAAGCGTGGGAATGATAAATCTTAAAACGGAATTTCAATTTGACGTACACATTTTTCTTGAGAGCCAGGGTATTTCCTAGGGTTTAAATCCTAGGGAAGGGTTTAGATTTTAACTCTTTTTTCAATTTAGGTGTTTGCTTTAAATTGACTTTTTGATTTTATTAAGTGTTAAGGTTAACTACGTGAACCAAAAAATAAAACCCTACACATAAAATAATCACATAACACATTTAAAAGCTCAATTCAACATTTACTAATCACATAACATATAGTTTAGGTTAAAAAATTTAACCTACAGTCGTATACGATCGTATTTTTTAGTCGTATATATTTTTTAAAATAGCTCAAGGTATGCTTGAGCAATCGTTCTTAGATTTTGAATTGACAACCTTAATTAGATCTTATTAAATCATTTTTAAAATATTTGGGATATTACAGCAGTGAGTTTAAAATGTTCCAAGTAGCAAAGAGTTGTAGATTTAGTGATAAATGCATAGTAAGTGAAGCTGCAAAGGAGATTGTTTGGATGAACAAGTTCATTACAGAGCTTATAATGGTTCCTAGTATTAAAGGAGTTTAATTCGCCGAGAAACCTAGGTGTCATCTAAAATCCAAACATATATTGAAGCACTTTTATTTGATTAGAGGAATCATTGAAAACAGGATGACACCATAGATATGGTGGACTCTTAGGACAACATTGTAGATCCATTTACTAAAGCGTTAACTCAACAGCAGTTCGATCACCACTTAGAAAAGATGGGTATGAGATACCAAGGGCGATTGGCTTTAGTGCAAGAGGGAGATTAAAAGTAGTTGCACACAAGTCAATCACATTTGATGTGATATAACATATACTTTGTAGTCTTATTCATTTATTAATAAAAGAATTCATTTATTTAAAGGCATTTTCTTTATTCATATTTAATTATTGAATTAATTGTGATAAACCCATAGTTTTTTAGCAATGGTTTTAGAATCATGATGATGATCATGCTAATGAGATCTAAATTCTAGATAGATCAAAATTAAAATTGTTCCTAATCGTGGGATCACTAAAATGAGGATTAGTTAATTCAGATAAATTAGTACATACTAAACTTGCTCTTTTGAGGATGATAATTGATCTCATAATCATTTGTCAAGTATGTAGGTGCTGATTAGAGAATAAGTTCACTGAACGTGACTCACTCATGGAACACCTAATGGAGTTTTACTTATCTGTCACTAGGAGTTCCTTTTGTGATAGTAGTACAAGTGATTCTTAGACTTGAGATCATCATAATATCTTATGTATGATGAGTTATACTTTGACATATTCCTTAAGACCTTTAGGGTATAACAAATGGCATGATCGGGTATAATAAGTTGTACATGGAGATAGGTGAATAATCAACTCATGATATACCACTTCTAGTAAAAGAAGAGAATGTCCTATTTGATTCGATAAATGATAACTCAGTAGTCCTTGGCCAAGATAAAATGAAATTAGAAAGAAGTTTTTAATTTGCATTATTTAGAGTTGTGCATTTTAGAATCGAAATGCATATGATCAAATAAAATAAGATGTTAGAAATACTAACTATAAATTAATAAAAGGATTATTATTATTATTATTATTATTATTATTATTATTATTATTATTATTATTATTATTATTATTATTATTATTTAGTTCCTAAATGGTTTAAGAATTAATTAATAAGAAGTACTCTTATTATAAATAATTAAGTTCCTAAAGGGATTAGGAATTATAATTATTATAATAATTAAAACTTTATTCCTAAAGAGCTTAGGATGGTTAGACAAATCTATAAATAAGAGAAGTCTTATTATGATTTGGGGTTACATGAGTTGCTCATACAATTCTCTACATCTAAGGAGTTAAAAAAGAGAGGGAATTAGGGTTTGTCACTATCCAAGATCTAGTAGAATCTAAATACTTCTTAAATCTATATTTTCTTTGGTGGATCACCTTTAAAGGCTACATACTTGCGTAGCTAAAGTTGATCTAAGGAATCTAATCAGTAGATTTGGAGAAGAACGTGAAGGAATTGGAGGTGAACTCATACTTGTTGAAGCATAGTGTTTACAAGGGTATGAATCTCTAACTTCTTCTTGTTTAATTAATAATTTCGCATAAAGGTCGATCCTGGTTATAGTTTGTACCTGTTAAAGCATAGTGTTCGATCTAAAGAATCTGATTTTACCATGTTTTTACTTTATTATGCAATTTGATTGCATGTCCATGGATTTTTGCAAACCAACATTGATAGGTATAAAGCTCAGCTAGTTGCGAAGGGATATATGCAAAGGTATGGGTAGACTATCAGGATACTTTTGCACCAGTAGGCAAGATCAATACAATTTGCATTCTTATATCTATTGTAGCAAATTGAGACTGGCCTATAAAACAATTTGATGTTAAAAATGCTTTCCTCTATGGAGACTTGGACGAAGAGGTATACAAGGAGCTACCATCAGGGGTTAAAAGTAGTTCTTCGTGTAAAGGTGAAGTCTGTAAATTGAAGAAGTCATTGAACGAATTGAAACAGTCACCTAGAGCATGGTTTAGGAGATTCTCAGTTACAATGAAGGATTTCGACTATAAGCAACGTAACTCATATCGTACTTTGTTTATAAAACACAAAGAAGGAAAAGTAACAGCCTTAATTGTGTATGTTGATGATATGGTCTTGACAGGAGATGACCCCATGCGAAATGAAAGCTTTACAGGAGTTTTTAGATACTAAATTTGAAATGAAGGATCTCGGTCAACTTAAATATTTTTTGGGAATTGAGTTAACAAGATCGAAACATGGAGTCTTCCTTTCACAGCAAAAATATGTGTTAGATCTTCTAACCGAAATCAGAATGATTGGTTGTAAACCAGTAGAGAAGCTCATAAAAATGAATCACACGCTCGAAATTCTCCCAGATCAAACCCCAACAAACAAGGGTTGTTATCAACGATTAGTTGGAAGATTAATCTACTTATCACACACAAGGCCAGATATAGCATATGCGGTGAGTGTTGTGAGCCAATTCATGCATGCACCGAGTGAAGAACATATGAAAACGGTTTATCGAATCTTAAGATACTTAAAAAGTACTCCAGGAAAAAGGTTTATTGTTCTCAAAAAATAGTATCTCTAACATTGAAGGATACATAGATTCTGATTGGACAGGTGATTAGACAACTAAAAGGTCCACATCTGGTTACTTTACTTTTATGGAAGGTAATCTAATCACTTGGAAGAGCAAGAAGCAGAAGGTAATAGCAAGATCAAGTGTTGAAGCTAAATTTCGCGGTATGGCTCATGATGTAAGCGAATTGTTATGGATAAGGAATATACTGAGGGACTTAAGGATTGAATATGCTAAACCAATGAATCTCCATTGTGATAATAAAGC